>JXSR01S024568.1:0-14923 GCA_000969725.1 Ophiothrix spiculata
AAAAAGGATCAAAACGATCCACGTTGGATCAAAAGTGATCCTTTAAGGATCAAAATAAAATGATCCGGAAAACTACTCGTATATTTGATCCCGGCCTTCTAAGAGTGTAGAATCCCCAAGCACCACAGTTGGCACAGAGATGCTACATGAAAGGGCTATTTTGTAGTCATAGGCCCTAGGCTACAGGTCCAGGGACCAACATGACTCACTGTTGTTTGAACCCAATAGAAATAGGGACATTTTATTTCATATGTGTCAAAATAAATGGCGCTATTCATAAAAACTCATTTGGATGTAGATGAGATATGCTGGTGTGTACTACCGAAATTAGATGGAAATGAAGCATCTGACGTCAAGAAAATTTCATTTATAATTTTTAGCCAAAATCTTCACAGATCAAACAACATTATCGATAATTAAATATAATCAATAATTGGAAATATATATAACGCCCTCATTTTGCACAAATCTGAATTTTCAAAAGATACCAATAAATGAGCTCAAAATAAATGTAATAACAAAATTTCAACCAAAATGCAATAACATTTTGAAACTTGGCTCAAAATTTTATTACGCAACACATTCCAGTTATTTATACTACTTTTTCAACTTTCTGTGAAGTAACATTTGAATTTTTGGGTAAAAATGAATAAATGCCCATCTCAAACAACAGTGGACTGTACAGTATATATAATCACCCAAAACTGCAATAAATGGATGCCTCATGATTTGAAAAATTAACTTTGGAAAGTCTACTAGTTTATAAAACGTCATGTTGTGTCCCTAGGTGCCAGCACATGCATAGATGTTCTGGAGTTGTCTAGTATCTATTTTGTCCGGGTAACCATCTACGTGCTACAGTTTCTAAGGTAACTCTATGCCAGACCCCAAATTAACCAAAATATATGTGAAATGATACCCTGTCTGAGACCTTGAATTTACCATATCTGTTCAAATTGATACTCTGTGCGGAATCATACCGGTTCAAATGAATACCTATCTGAGACCATACGCAGATGTTTATGGAGTAAAAATGTATATAACTGAAAACCATTTGAACAGATTTAGAACCTATCACTAGGTTTTGAAGGCAATATTAGGCACCTTAATCAAATAATCCAACCATACTATTAGTTCTGCATGATTAAAAAACTTACTTTTCATAAGACTGAATCCTCGAGTATCCACGTTCAAATCTGCAGCATTGTCGGCTGCAAGTACATCTTGTGCTACCATCAACACATAAGCAAGAGTAATGCATAAAGCAACTACTGACGCTAACTTAAACATCTGTAAATAAAAGCAAATTTCAAAAGAAATGATAGATAACAGCCAGAATTCATCTCGCTGAAATATCGTGGGTTTTTTTAATTCATAAAAAATTACAGGAAAGGCCGTTTTTTACAAGCGTATGAGTTTGGATACCCTAGTTTAAAAAGCTTGTAAACTCGCCAAAGTCATATAATCTTGCACTTAAAAGCATACATGTTATGAAAACATTTTTAACATTTTGGAAAAATAATTGTCTTTTCGTGTAATTTTGACCTTGCGTTAGGTCAAATAATGTCTTTGCGTTTTACCTTAAATCTGCAGTTTTGGACTTGAAATATTTTAGCCACTTTGCCAAAACCAAAAGAGAGCGACAACACTTTTTGACAGATTTACTTAACACTTTGCGGTAGGTTAGGGTAAAACACGCCTCACGTAAGACAATGTAATGCTTGGTCCCATGAGGTCAAATAAAACATCACAATTCTACGCAAAACATCATATAACCCCGGAAGTGATCAATTAAGCGGTTCTTGTCTTTTTTTCGTACATATAGTTAAAACACACTCTCCAAGTCAGCGAGATCTCTATAGCCTAGTGGCTTAGCTCTCGCTTTTAATGCGAGAGGTCTCAGTTTCGAATCCCGTTGGCCCCTTTTTTCTTTTTGTTTCATTTGAACCATGGTATTAGATTGATATTCCTTCAATAACCTACTTTTACAAAAGATTTACTTTAGATAAACATAATAATATTATTTCCCTAGAGCCCGTGAATAATATGCACAGTAAATGCACAGTCAAGCTCATGAGCTGCTAGCACGTGCATGGTATAGTAGATGACGTCAGATTTGCCTAGATATAGCCCAGACCTCCGAAAGGTGTAATTTGTTGTTTACGATGTTCGCTGTATTATCGATATAATGTGATGACCGACATCTTGCCCTTTTCATACGTATAATTGTATAGAATTTTGGTCAGGGAAATCATACTCTCAGGTAATATCATATTAGGTGAATTACTTCTCTGGACAGCGTTCATCGCGACACTAAGCCTACCAACCACAAAGGCAAGAGAATGATGACATTGACAACAAATCACGCTCAGCGTGTGTCGTATTCTCTTTCTTCAAACACATAAATCCGCTACGCTGACTGTCCGCTATCGTACGAGGGTTATTCAAAAAGTTCTACCTGTTGAATCATAACTTTTGTTCTATTAAAGGTAACTACTTGAAAATTTACACAATTGTAACTAAGAATGTCACCTAGACATGGTGCAACCATCATAATAATAATTATGATGTCTAGATTTGTGTAGGTGACTTGAAAACCACAGTAAGTTTCGGTACACCGGAAACGGTGAAATCTGTAATAACATTACATCTGAAATTATATGTGTAGCTTATGTATAATCAACCATATGTATACCAACAAAGTATGTAATTTACAGAACAAATTTGAAATGAAAGTGTACCTAACAGTCAAGCAAGTCATTTTTCACTGATAAAGTAAACTTCAAATAGAAATTACCCAGAATTCCAATATCCGAAAGGCTACGATGATCAACATAGTGTTTTTTCTGTTGCATGACTTTTCCCAAGTGTGTTTCTATGTAAGAAACAACATTTAAAGCTACAACATCACATTTTCAGTAAAAACAATGGTTCTCCTTGGTATCTACCATGAAAATAAACGGTAACCAAAAAAAAGGTTCCCCCATGGTTGGCCAGTCTTTGTCATGATAGAACTCTCCATTTTGAATACTTTTCTTTTGCATAAAATATGCTTCTGTTTTGAAAAATACTTGTGCACGAAACCCACGTCACCATTTTGATGAAAGCTTTTGTTGTTTTCTAACAACACTCATTTGTTTAAAAATCCTTTTTTCAAAACTGGCGAAAAAAACAGTTGCACTTGCGTAATTTGTGAAATCCCAACATGCTTCTACGTTTACTTGTTTTTTTCATTTTAAATCAGTACACACAGTTAAAACATGATTTAGACCCCTTCACATTTTTTAATGAATTGTCATGATTTAAATGAAGACATTGTCAGATTAAAGTGTTGTGTCCACCGTTCTTTTCAACTACTGGTAAAGCGAATATGTGCTTAAAATTGAACAAATTTCGTGGAATTATTTGAAATTTGGATCATATGACATTTTTATACACCCGAAGAAACTAAGATAACGAGTCATTGATCAAAATCCATATTTTCAACAAGAAAGCATAACACAGGTTAACAGTCACTGTACAGTGATATCGCGTAAAATTGTTAAGCTTTGCAATCGGTTACTGTGCAGTAAGATCTCTGCTAATACCGTCTTTTTGTGAAAATCACTTTTGTTTGCTCCTGAGTTTTGCATGATCATCTAAAGGTTTAAGTATCCTTGATTTCATTCCACAGATTCTCTCTCACATTCTCACATTAACTCTCACTTTCAAGCAATGCTGTTTCCATGACAGAAGCGTGACAGAATTTGGTGTCACATCATCATGCATGATATTGAAATCATGCAAAAAAGTGTATTTTGGCAGCATAGTCAAGTTAATGCAATAAATGCCAAAGTAAACTTGTTCTTGTTGCCACAAGAAGGCTACAAGAAGTTAAATGCAACTTCGGCTGTTTACAAAAAAAATGATTTGGAAACAAATGTGTCTTGCTCAAAAGCGAAATCGTGTTTTATGCAGGAGAAATAAACCCAACATGGCGATTTCTGTCTTGACAAAGTCTGTTTCCTGTCGGTGATCAAAACACCTAAATGCGAAATGCGGTTTTTTATTTTATTTTGTTTCCTTTTTTTTCTATTGTTCAAGAGGTGCTAAGGTAATTTTTATTGAAAATACGCATGGGTGATGATTTTTTCAGTCAGAAACCTGTCCGGTTTCAAGTTTTTGTTGAAAAGAAAACACTTCTTTAGTAAAAATTTTGGAATTTTCCCCGTTTTTTCATCAAATTGGCTATTTTTATTTTCGTTTTCTAAAATATCAAATAAAAAAATGAAATGCGCAAATAATGACGCCAAAATGAAATGCGCGCGGTGCACGGGAAACAAACTTGTTTTTTGTTTTTGCCTAATGCCACCATTTTTCATTAACGTCTTTGTAAGCCGTGTCTTTGGTTAATTAACAAGGAATTACAAATGATATAATAAATCAGGCTTCCAATGTTAGTAACAGCAATAATTGTAACATAAAATACCTTATGTGTTTTAATAGCTTGTTACAAAACGTAGTATTTTGGCTTTTATGTTTTTTTTAATTTAAAATGTATTGCATACTATAAGAAGCATAATAATTCTTTTCAGAAATGCATGATATATATTTAACAAAACAGTTTCAGAAGTATGTATATCAGGTGCAAATTTCCCCTTCGAAAGGTTGAGTTCCCATGGAGTAAATGACAATATATCATGGTGTGGTTCATATATGTGATGACTAACACCGAGAAGGGGACTTTGCGCGCGACAAAACAATATTCACGAATCCGATAAAAAGAGGCAGCAAGAAATAAGGAAAAATTAGAATTTTTAGCAGATTTTATTTTGTAAAATTTGATCTCCTTGATCAATTTCAACAAGTAAGGTGTCATTTTAAAGCTTAGAAAAATGCTGTAAGAGCTGAAATGATAAAATCAAAATTTATGTCACCTTCAAGCCCTCAGATATGATAATTTTAAGTTGCTTTTTCATCCCGTTTTAAGAATGAACAGTCACTAAATTAAGTGTAGCGAAACCGTTGTTCATGTTTACTTTTATTATATGTTGAAGCAAGCACTACACAAAATTTGAGAAACTTTGAGCTTAAAACTAAATTTTGTTTTTGAATTATATATTTTCAAACACCGTAGCTTCCAAATCCACTAACCAAAATACGTCATAGACTGTAGATAGGCTGTCATGCATGAATAAGAAATTTGCATCCCATCTGCTCGGTGTCATGGTATTGTTTCGCATGGGATGTGGTGCGCCAGGTCGCAAGTTCGAATCCCACAACAGACGTGGTGAAAAATGATTTTATATAGGCCTTTAGGGTTAAATCAGAAAGAAAGAAAGAAAGCTCCTACCTTTTATACGAACGACTCAATTTGCTGCTTGCAGGCGATGAAGACAGACTAATAATACTCTTATATTAACAGAAATAATGATACCACTATATCTGTTGTTAGCATCAGCTTCGAATAATTTGAGCCGTTAAAACGGAAACAATATATAGACCCTCAATACTTTACAATACTAAGAAATCATACTGAAACACATAATTATCATAATGGCCTTTCGTAGTGCGCATAACTGAGTATTTTAAAATTAGAATTTCGTTTAAAAAGAAAGACACCGGCAAATTTTGTATTTTATTAATCAGAGGCTATGTAAAATAAGTTTTCAAATATACAGGGTGTATCAAAATTATAAGTACTCAGAAAAATATATCTTAAAAAATTTTAAACTAATTATTGAAATTAAGAATTGATTAAGTAATGATTCCTTTCCATTTCAATGAAGACAGAAATCAATAACTCTGTACTTGATTTTATAATTGTCTAATTTCTGTCTTCAAATATAGTTTTGCACGATTGATTCTGGTCTAAATGAAAACAAAATTAAGGGGTGGGCCGAAGAAAAATAAGAATTGTATATTTTTGTGAATCAACACCGAAATAGTAATTTCACGAAACTAAACAATTTTTCCCAGAAGTTGCTTTAATTTAGCTTGCCAGTGCACAAAAATCTCAGTTTGTTTCCAAGATTTCACCGATTTCTGAAACGAGGGTCTGTGGAACTGAAGGTTGACTCTGAAAAGGGGGTCTAAACTAAAGTGACCATATCAACCTTGAAGTATTCAACAAGCAATCAAACTCGGGTACGAGATGCAAAGCATATCCATTGTATTCTGCAACATTTTGAATTGGTGGCTTTGTATTTTGTAAAAGCTAGACTAGCTTGATTAAGGCCAAATCACTATATGAATCGTTCATTTCAAAGTTAAGATGTCATATAGCGCCAGGGAACCATGCATGCCACGTTCACTACTACCCTATTTTTTGCAAATTGAGGGGCGTTGAAGATTCACTTTATGCTTTGCTTCTCTTGTCGCAGTCAAGCGGGACCAAGACATTCAATTACCTGCTTATCAGTCTATTACAGATAAACATTCCATTGGCAACTCAATCTGAGTAGTAAAGTGACCTTGACCAAGGCGTTGCCGAATCAATTTTGACTGGAAATCACTTTTTTGACACATTTAGGTTGTTGCCCCTTACCAGTACATGAGAAAATTGATCACATTCGGAGCTCCATTTTCCACCCAACTAGATTACATATCAAATCTTAATATATTTGTATATTTTTTACTGCATTACTTGAGTTCATAATTACCCCTTTTATATACTCCCTAATTAAAAACTATTTTATGATATAATCTTCGTTACTTTTTCCCTAATCCTTCTATTCATACATTTCAATAAGCAATTATATGACCCAAACACTTTCCTAATCCTTAATCACATCTTAATCCATTGTCTATAACCTTTAGTCAATAACCTAATTGACAGGCCATCAATAGGATGTTTCCTGTCTCACTATAGGCCTACCGTCATTACTTGACTGAATTTAATGTAGATAAGTAACTTTTCATTTTTGCTCTCAGGATTTATTTGTATGTTTTAATGCATTATATGAATTCTACGACATGCTGCAAACTGAAGTTACAAAAACACCTAAAAATGATATCTTAATTATCATGGGTGACTTAAATGCCAAAGTGGGCAATGACAACCAACAATGGGAAAACGTAATGGGCAGATATGGACTTGGAAAGATAAACCCAAGAGGAGAGAAACTTCTCACTTTCTGTGCTACAAACGATTTATGTATCACAAACACTATGTTCAAACAACCAAAACTCAGCAGACAATGGGCATGGGAATCACCTGATCATAAAACTCATAACAAAATAGACATCATCCTCATAAACAACAAATGGAGAAGATGTGTAACAAATTCCCGAAGCTTCCCAAGTGCAGATGTGGGGTCCGACCACCAAATAGTCATGGCAAATATAAAACTGAAGTTCAAAAGGAGACCAAAGCCAAACTACCCAAAACGTTTTGAAGTCTTCAGATTAAAGGATCCAAACATAAGAGCAAAATATGAAGTTGAAATTGGTGGAAAATTTGGACCATTGCTGGGTGAGAAGGACACTGATGTTAACTCTCTGTGGGAAGGTATAAAATCTGCCATCCATGAGACATCAAAAACTCTTCTTGGCTTCAAAAAACCACAAAAACCTAAACCCTGGATTAGCGAAGAGGTTATGAGATTAAGCGAAGAGCGATCCAGAGTGAAGCAACAATTACCGCAAAGCAGAGACAAGAGACCAAGATACAATTTCCTCACTAGAGAAATAAAACGCAAAACCAGAAGATGCAAAGACAAGTGGTTGAAAGATCTCTGCAGAAATGTAGAAAACACACATCAAGCAGCCCAAAACCAAAGAAGTATACTCCACGATCAAGAAGATTACCAACAAAAGCACTGCAAGAATGCAAACGGTGAAAAGCAAAGATGGATCCATACTTACTGAAGCAGACGATGTAAAACACAGATGGAAGGAGAATTACCAAGAACTCTATAACAAACAAAATCCAATAAATATGACAATGGTGGAAAATATCTCTCAGATAACGTCTACTGAAGAAGAACCAGTGATATTGAAGGAGGAAGTCATCAGTGCTATTAAGAAACTTACTGATGGAAAAGCCCCGGGATATGACAATGTCACTGCAGAGGAACTAAAAGCCACAGGAGAAGCAGGCATTGAGATGATACACCAATTGTGCAACCAAATATGCGAGGATGAAATATTTCCGGATGACTGGGGAAGAGCCATCATCACACCTATCTATATGAAAAAAGATAAACTGGACTGCGGAAACTATAGGGGGATAAGTCTCCTGAGCCATGCTGGGAAAGTAATCACAACCATCATTCAACAGAGATTGCTTAAGAAAGCCGAAGAAGTCATCTCAGAATCCCAAGCTGGTTTCCGCCCAGGAAGATCAACTGTGGACCAACTCTTCACACTACGCCAAATCACAGAGAAATACCTAGAGAAAAACAGAGACCTATACTGCTGCTACATTGATTTCGAAAAGGCTTTCGACTCTGTATGGCAGGAGGGCGTATGGAGAGCGCTTAGCTTCTTTGGCTTCCCCTTGAAGTTAATCAGATTGCTCAAAGCCTTGTACAGCAAATCTAGCAACACCGTGCGAGTGAATGGGGACCTGACAGACTGGTTTACAACAACTGTAGGTGTAAGACAAGGCTGTGTGATCTCCCCCAGCTCTTCAATATACTTCTGGAAATGGTAATGCTTTATGCCACCGATGACATCCCCATAGGAGTTAACATCCAAGGCCAGCTTGTATCCAACCTACGCTTTGCAGATGACATTGTCCTGTTAGCTGAATCACCAAGTGACCTACAACAACTTGTCGACAAAGTCTTTACTTACAGCTCAAATCTTGGGCTGAAAATAAACATCTCCAAAACAGAATCTCAGGTCATCAGTAGAAAAGAAACTCCAAACCCAATCACAATCAAAATAAATGGAACTGTGTTAAATCAAGTGACGGACTTCATTTACTTGGGAGGCACTATATCTCAAAGGGGATCATGCAGCGAGGACATAAAACTCAGAATAGGAACAGCCCTGGGTGCAGTACAAAGACTGCAGCCAATATGGAATGCAAATGATATCCAATGCACAACCAAAGTGGAATTAAACCGAGTTCTTGTGTTGTCAATACTCCTGTATGGGGCTGAAACCTGAAGAAAATCGGCTCCAGGTTTTTGAAATGATGTGCCTGAGAAAAATACTTGGAGTATCCCGACTGGACAAAATAAGAAACACCTCAATACGCCACCAACTTGGAATTAAACACTCTGTAGTGGACCTCGTAGCTCAGAAAAGAATGAGGATCTTTGGGCACATCCAGAGAATGGCCAACATCCGCTACCCTAAAATTCTACTAGAGGCAGATATCCAGGGACAGAGACCAAGAGGAAGGCTGGCCAAGAAATGGAGAGACTGCATCAGAGATGACATTTCAAAGCTAGGAATACCATCACTAGCAAAAGCAGGAAGAATGGCCCAAGACAGAAAGATCTGGCAGGACATCATGACGCAGATGGCAAGGCAGAGTGAACTTTTACCCGTGCCGATGCCTTAGGTCAAGGTAGGTCAATGCATTATATTATAGTTTCATGTAGATTATTTGCTGCATTTTCTTGTTTTGCTTGTTTTTGTTTGCCTGATGAAAAAGGGGTATCCCCTTAGAACGTCGTGCCGTTCGATATGTATATCTGAATTTTCGGTGAGTCTTTATTTTATTCCTGTGTTTACTTGTTGTATTTACTTTAGGCCTATATACACACTTTATATTAGTTAGGCTTATATATTGTTTTAATTTTTCATCACATTGGCTTACTTTGTTTTTACCTCCAATTTATTATTATGATTAGGTAACCTCCCGTATCATATTTGAGCCTTGACGTGTTTTGTGCCTTGTCCGTTGGATCTACGTCTCCCATTTTTATTATCAAATCTGACCAAAAGCAATACAAGTATCCAGATATTTTCCTCATAAATTGACCTTTACATAAAAAAGCGGTAAAACCACTGTTATTTCAACATATGAGCAACATTGCATGAAACTATCATGCTTACGATTTTGTTTAGTTTAAAAAAATACGATTCTGACATAGGTACTTATCATTGTTGATAACTCAAAAAATTATATTGCTGTTATATTAGAGTTTGGCAAACATCTGGCAGATGTCTGTATCATAACGTATACAAGTTGCAGGGTTAATTAAGAGCTTCCAAGTTTTATCCCAATTTACGAAAGTATAGTCAGCTGCGTTTTTCATTTTGTTTAATAGACCAAGTGTAATTAACTAAAAATAGCAGTAAGTCCCCAGTGGGCGGGGGTAATCACACGTATTAGGTTGGTTTTCTACAGATATTCGTATAGGGTCATGTGTCGTATGGTGGGACACCCAAATTTGGGAGGACGTTACATCGTGCCAATTTTATTTTAGGTTTAGCAAAGTGTCACAAGAGAAATAATTGGCCAATTTATACAAATGTAGGCTTATTTTAAAGCTTGATCTTTCTTCTTTTAAAAATTATATTAAGTTTTTCCGTAAGTCTTAGCGTTTTCGTGTTACGTATCAAAATGTCAACATAAGTCACTGGTGGAGGAGCCGCGGTAGAGGAGCCGCGGTAGAGCATCCTATGTTATTTCAATGGGAATGTGGGTTTTTGACATGCTCAATATTTTTAAAAATGTTATAAAATGCAAAATATTAGAATAATGCACATGATTTTACTTGCACATCTTAACTACATATCTAAGTGCAAATATCGAATACTGAAATTAAAATTAACTATATTAAATAATTAATTATCTTTGATTTAATTAGCAGCCGCCAGCCAGAAAATAATGTTAATTATTTTTAAACTAATCTACCATATTGCCTCTTGACCAACTAAAATGCATATCAATCATTACAAATTTTCTAATTTGATGACCAAACTTTTACTTTTTCATCAAAATATTAAATAAATGTCATTTAGTCACTAATTAGTTAATAAATTGACTAATTTATTCCATTTAGCCACATAGGGGCACAAGCATATCATACTCATAGTTTGAAGCAAATATACCTATGCGCAATTAAAATTTCATAACTTGAAAAGCATACACCCTACCCCAATAAAAGTATACATTTTTAGAAAGCATTTTTTTTCAAGGAATCCAAAAAATGGCATTAGTTTAACAGTAGAGGCAAACAAGGAGATGATATGGTTGAACAAAACTTCAAAAAATATTATTTTTCATTTTAAAAAATGTCGTTTTTTGACCACCCTGTATAAGTCGTTTGATAACCTGACTGAGTCAAATTATATATTTGATTTGAAAGCCTAGAGTTTTGACTAGTAGAATATGCAATGCTACAGCAAATACCTCTTTCCCTTAAGATTTTTTATCAGGTAACAGAAAAAGGTAAAAAATTATATTTTCGTGTTTTACACCCTATATTTTTTCTTACACACCCTGTATATTAACGTAAAAAATACAAAAATTGAGTCCCTAGACCATAAGCTTTCAGAATATGTATGGTTTGCCTATAATGTTCCTCATAGTTTTCATGCTACATCACTTAATACAAATATCGGGAAATTTGCTACATTTTCATAATGTAACGCTAGGGTGTCCCACCATACGACACATGACCATAGCAAATAAATGGGTTCAATAATTGTAAAATCATCCACATTTACTGCATTTCTATCAAAATTGGAAAACTTATTGGTAGGTTTTTAAGGTAAAAATAAGGTAGAGATTGTTTTTGAAAGGCACTTACAATAATTTGAAAAATGTTTGTAAAATGGAAAGCCAACTACCTCGGGGAGACACTCCCTAAACTCATCAGTGTGATAGAGGTTTGTGCAGGGCCATTCCCCATTTTCAAAAAATCCTTTAAAAACCCAAGTTAAAAATAAAATAGAACGTTGTTGTCACCAAATAATCATTTTATTTTAACATGTTTAATATCGATTACTCACCAAATAACTTGCTCCCCCAATTAATCCTCATTTTTCATTTTTTTCATAAAACAATTATACTACCGATTCTACTTTATTCTTCTGATGCCAGCTGTTCTACGCCGGGGTTCTACGTATTTTGAAATGATTATTTTGCACTTTTGACGACTATGGGATTTCACAAATGTCTAAACTTTCAATTTATTTCAAAATTTCTAAAACTATACACAGAAGAACAACAAGACTTTTGAAATTATGATCTAATGTTTCAGATTGTTAGAAAAAATTATTTTATAAAGAAGAAACATATTCCAAAGCCCTAACGTACCAATTTTGAAAAAAACAACCCAAAACAAACAAACACACAAGTACTGGGACTGATCAGTGATCAAAGGTCATGAATTGGTCATGCATATATGGGGAGATGTAACATATATAAAAACTCATTCTTCGTAGCTTAATGTAATTTTATTCAAGAAGTTTAATACCTACTGCACAAATTTGGTATGGTTATCTGGGCAATTTAATTGTCTTTCAAATGCATTTTTTTTTCAAGACAATTGAACAAATATTATGAGATCTATGGCTCAAAATGTGAGCCAAGTCGACGGGGGATGCGGTGGAGGAAACGACGTTGGAGGAAAGGCCCATTGACTTGAAAAAATTGTGGAAAATTACCAATCTTTCGAAAGTCGTGATGCCAAACATTGAAATTCTACAAGAATCATTTTTCACACACGTTTTTAAAAAAAGACAGATGTACCTATCCATGCCCCTAAACAATGGTAGGTGATAAAGAATAAAAGAGGTCTATGAAGAGAGTAAAACTAACACAGTTTTTTTAGTTACACCCTATAACCATCACTTCCCACTGATGACTCGCATGAGCCATTAGATCACCTCTTTGAAATTGAAAAGAGTCTTTCTGAAAGCTGCCCCTTGCCAACAGATTCATACAAAAGAAGGTTGCCCCTAACCTCTAATGTGTTGTTCTTATGAGATATTCGCCAACCAAATTCTGACTTAACCTTTTATACATAGGCCTACTATCTCGGGCTGTGACACAGACTACTCCCACATGTCTTTATAATAATATTTGTCCTGAAAAAGTCACAGCTACTCCTGACGAAAGCTTGACAGTTCAAAACTTTTCCCGCGGCGAACCCGTTAAAATCTATTAATTGTTATGAATTCCCGTCGTAAAAGCCTTTCTCAAAAAATAAATGTTTAGCTATTTCATTTCATAGATCTGTATACTCAAAAGAGATTTAAGAGATAGACCTGGTTTAAGTGAATTTTTTCACATATACATATATTTTCCTCAACCTAAATTCTGTTGTTTGTGAGATTTTTTGGTTGACCAGGTCTAACTTTAAATCTGGTCCAACCTCTTTCTAATGTCCTCTTTCATTCACACCGTGGATGAAAATTTCGATGCAATACATATCTTGGATCCTTTCACTCTAATAGGCAATTCAAACTGGAATTGATAGTATCATATCAAAGTGAAGTGAATAAGTAATAATGCCATAATTGGAGATTACAGGAAGATGATGCATTTACAAGAGGATTTGTTACTTTGACTGCGTGTAAAGGAAAGGGAAATATAGGTTTATGTCAAGAAGTTTCGCTAAAATGCCCGACCTACTTTTTGACATATGATTACATTGAAATCTACATCTGCAAAAGATATGTGTTGATTAAATTTTATTTCATGTCATAATCATTTTTTCGGTACTTTCGGTAAAGTATTTATTACAAAGAAATCAGAATTCCATAACACTAATGCTTTTCAAACAGAATGCCCTAACAATTAAAAGTATCACGTCTTGACGAAACTCGGTTATTAATATTGTATTTTGTAATTTCCGAATTCACTCGCAATTTGTTTAGCTCTTTTAGAGTAAAAAAGAAAACCACCCTACTTGTTCGAGCCAAGTTAATGTCATCAAGTTAACACAAGTCGAGCAACTTGAGAAAACATCACTCAACTTGAGTAAACTAAGGGTCAATAAGTAGGATTATTACCGTTTTACTCAAAATCATTAAAAGTGTACATAAATTTATAAAATCGAGAAAATATTACTGTCGAAAAAAATCAAAGTAGTTTAACGTTTATATGTGACCGTCCATCCCAAACCAGCTGTGAATGCTGCCTCTTGTCGCTTTCATAAATATTTGCAAAGACCATGCTTTAAGAATTAAAATGACACCTTAATTACCTACATTTTCTAGAAGTTATGGTCCGTCAAAGGTTGTCTGCGAGTAAAACGTATTACTAAGATAAACACGTTCAAAGATGAGTGTGCCCTGTATTTTTGTAGATTGTCTTAAAAATATGCAGATTTATTTCACACTTCCTATTATTTTCTTGAAATGAAACTTTGTTTGTCTTTTGTAGTAAGCACAAGCATTGTGAATTTGTCAAAAATCAGTTTTGGCAATTACGACTTGAACATGTATTTTCATATGTAGCTCAAAATGAAGTTTCTGGCATTTACCGCAGCTAACCAAACCAGAGTTCAAGGGATTGCCCATCATCTCGATCGTAAAATTTCACATTTCTCAAAACATGACAGTTTTGTTTGGTTCTACGGGAACAGCGTGCACATACAAACGTACCACTGTGATTTCTCTCTCAAAGAAAGAAAGAAATTTACGTGTGCAGCTAATCGACCTTATTTTGGTGATATAGAACAAACAAACACACAAGTACTGGTACTGATCAGTGATCAAAGGTCATGAATTGATCATGCATATATGGGGAGGTGTAACATATATAAAAACTCATTCTTCGTAGCTTAATGTAATTTTATTCAAGAAGTTTAATACCTACTGCACTAATTTGGTATGGTTATCTGGGCAATTTAATTGTCTTTCAAATGCTTTTTTTTTTCAAGACAATTGAACAAATATTATGAGATCTATGGCTCAAAATGTGAGCCAAGTCAACGGGGGATGCGGTGGAGGAAACGACGTTGGAGGAAAGGCCCATTGACTTGAAAAAATTGTGGAAAATTACCAATCTTTCGAAAGTCGTGATGCC
>JXSR01S024569.1:0-31046 GCA_000969725.1 Ophiothrix spiculata
AAATATTAAATCATATTCAAAGTTTCTTGCTCTATTTTTGATGCTGTCGTTGTCAAAATCAGTTCTCAATTCACTTACTCGTATACATCTGGCTTTATCCTCGACCTGTTGTTCGAGTTGTGTGATTTTGCTATGGGCGTTGTCGACGCTAGTTTCAACGCTGTCCATTCTGGTCCGCATTTCCTGTTTCCATTCGGAAATTTCTTGCCTTAAGTTATTAATATCATCCAGACGTTCTAGAATTTTGTCAAGTTTCTCACTATCCATAGTAAAAGCTTGTAAATTTGAATTATAAAAACCGAATTGTCCGCTGTAATATTCCACTGTGGTTTCACGCTGATTGTTACGGTAGATGATTACAATGCAAATCAATGTGTGATGGAGACAGAGCTGAACACACGTCTTAATCGGTCGGAGTCATGCAGTCAAGGCCTTGTAGTTGACTTTTTAGACATTGTTAGATAATTTTTCTAATGTATAGTTGCAGCAGAGAGCTCATGGAGTTGGGATTTTCTTGTACTGGCTGTTTAAATATAGGAACTAAGTACTATAACAATTATCTAACAATGTCTAAAAAAGTCAACTACAAGGTCAAATGTGACACTATGATTAGGAAATTGACATGGAAATGCTATTTTAGTGATGTGAAAGTATTTTCAGAGATTTGTGTGCATTTATATTTTGTAAGTATAATTATCAAAAGGGAGCTATTGGAGTTGGGGTTTTCTTGCACTGGCATATTCAATTTGTAAATTATGTACACAATTTAGAAACACAGAAAACATTCATGAAATAAATTTTGGCCAAAGTGATATTTTAACATTTTGTGAGCTCAAATATCATTAATTAAATGATTTTGATGTATTAATTAAGTTTATGGTACAAACACTAGGAGTTTGCATGGAAGTGAGGAATATTGTAACTAATTCTTAAATCAATGAGAAATTATGGAAACTGAATCTTGAGATGGGATTTCCCATCTTTTAGGTGAACATTTTTCCATAGTATAATTTACCCATCATTTCATACATATGATGAAATTTAAAACATTTGAGAATGTTCTATTAATTTCAATATGCAAATATTGAGCATATGCTGCTGGACTGCATTCAGAAATGTGGAATATTAGTAGACCACAGTTAGAAGGTTTTTTTCTGTTTCTACAGGTTCATTTACGCGAAATAACTGCATAGAAACAAACTTAATCTACAAAGAAACTTACCAAATCTCCGTCTATAGTACCCTGTACTATGACCTGATCATATCCCGCTTCCAAGTCAAATGCTTCAAATGAGATCTTGACTCGTAAGTTTTCGGCTGCCCGGATCAACCATTGACAATTCAGATTATTCGGGTATGAGCCTGGGTAGACAGGAGACGATATCTGTCCACTGCTAGAGTTGATAAATGTGGAACCACAACTACCTGGAAATAGAAATGCAGAGATGTAACACATGAACAATCAAATTTCCTGAAATGCATAAAAATGCCCTTCATTTCCTATTATTTTATACTTGTTTTAATTTCCTGAAAATACAAATGTTTTGTGTAAATTTCCTGAATTCATGAAATTTTCTGAAAAGTTACATCCCTGGAAATGCAAACACACAATACAAATAAGCCATTTCGATTATACAGAACAAAATGCATTGTGGGTAAAAACATGAGAGGATTTAGAGTAAGGCTCACGTACGGTATTTCAATGGAAGCAAACTTTGCACTGGAAGCAAAAATTCACTTTGGTTGTTTTGGGAAATTTTTGAATCTGATGAATACTCTAAAATATCAAAATAACTAACAAATACTGACTACAACCAACTAAAATCTTTTTAGAGATGTAGTCCATTTGTACAGTAGTCATTGGAGGGATTGTGCTTGTATATCCCTATCTGAAACATATTTTTTACCCAAAATAGTCGGATCGGAATTATGGAAATGGTTTATTCTAACATGTTAACAAACTGTGACAGTGCATGCTTACTTCCAATAAGTTGTGCACACAAATTCACTATGCATATGAAAGTAGTTTTTCAATTGAAAAAAAAAATGATTGTAGAAATAGAGACATGATATTTTTTTCTATTTAAATTTTACTGATATATTTTCAATAACTTACTATCATAGAATGTGACGTTGAATCCCATAGCATTAGTAGATGAATCTGACGTGAATGTCATCCATGCTGTATCCGTGTTGAAGGCAATAGGCTCGGATGCTTCACCAGATATATGCAGCAATCGGGTCGTAAGGTCAGCTGGAGATGATCCTGGACCAACATCTACCCAGTCATACTGCTCCTCTATAAGTAGACAACAGGATAACTCAATTAACATCCTAACTAGAAATATTAAATACATGTATTGTCAAATATGGTTGGAAACCACAGGATATAAAGAAGGACAAGAATGCTATAACTCACAATTGAAAGAATTTGTTTGGGTTAGTTTTTTGGAAGAGCCTGGAAAAATTGGGAAAATCAACCTGTTTTTGGAGCAAAATGGTTGTCCTTTTTATCCAAAAATTACCTCTAAAGATTGGTTAGGGTTCCGAGGTCCGGGCCACACACCCCTGTCCAGACCAAAGTTGAGTAACCCCCGGGGTTTCTGCAATCCTTTCTGCAATATTGGTTATGTCCGACTCATTTTTGCCACTACAAGACCAACTTAAGAACTCATACCACATTCACTTGTACCATGACAGTGGCTTAATGTTTGTTTACATTTGAAACATCTAGAATTATTTATCATTTAAATTAATCATGTTTGTATGCATTTATTGCCTGCTTGGTTTGAACGTACCGTATCCAACCATTCAATTCATCTACTGATGAGTCTGAATGTACATCGACTTTCCTTGTTGCATTATTTCATACCAGGGTGCCAAAAAGTGGCGAAATACTTTGATAATGACTCAGCTATAGATGAGTTGACATAGGACGTCATGCCTGGCAGTGTGCGTGGTCATATCTATTGTTCCTTGCCTGGCACTATGCGTGCGCAGAAGGTTTTATTTAGGACACATGCTTTCAAAATTCACGCCAAATCAAGTAGGGCTATTGAAATGTGCAGCAATCATTTCTTGTTCCCTCATGCATATCTGTGGACTAGCTCCTAACCCGTGTTTATTGACATTAGTGTCAACTCATAGATAGATTATGATGATTTGTCAAACTTTTGGACTTATGAATATTTTTTGAATTAAAGGTGCATTGAACAAAATTTCAGAATTTTGTCTGCAGGTAATTTAACCTCCCCATGTTCAATAATAAATGTCAAGTACCAAATATTGAACAAATTCTAATCAAAACCTTCAGAAACACCAAAAAGATTTTTATTTGAATATTGATCTTAGGTATGAGGCTATTCTATAAAGTTGTGTAATGAAGCAAAAAGTAATTAATTTAATTTACTTCCGCATGATCTCCCAAATGATATCTTTGCCACTAAGGCCGACATCCATGACTATAGCACGAGACAAGCCCTTGATTTCCATGTTGCGCCAACTAGATCAATGCTTGCAGCTAATACTATTAATACCCAAGGACCTGTGGTATGGAATACATTAAATAAGACAATCAAAACTGCATTTACTTACATACTTTATATGTATTTTCTTGTGTATGATGAGATGAAACAAATAAATGAAATGAATGAAAGAGGTTAAGTTTGATTTGTAAAGCATTGCTTTTACTTCATAGATTGCAGATAGATCAAAGAAATGTTATTTTTCCATTGAATTTGCTAATGTAACCAATTTTAAAGATTTAATGGGCAGTATCTTTAGTTGTCAACAGCGACATTTAATAATAAAAGAAAATCTAAACATTTTCGTATAATAGGGTTGACTTTGACAATGAAACTTTGCATGCTTCCATTATTACCGCTAACATTTCAAATGATGTAAAAATCTTGAAATGTCTGGAAAAAAAGTTTGGGGATGATGCTGAACTTCAAGGGGTTTGTCACATGGTAAAAAGTTAAATTGGATGAGTGAATATGGCAAAAACTATAGCTTGTACTGCAAGTAAATGACATTATCAAGACTAAGATTAAATGATAACAAAAACAATGATTTAATAAAAACACAAAAATGATGTAATTGTAAACTTACAAAGTGAACAATAATTTTACCTGTCATGAAACTATCGATGGCCATCCATAATTTCCTTCCTGGTTCACCGCGGATGGTCCAGAAACAATAGGTGTCACTGTCATAATCACTTGGGAAATTGGGAGATTGAATATTGACTGACCCACCGACGGGAATCGTCAACACTGCTTCACAAGCTGGAATAAGAAAAAAAATCACCTTGTTTAGGCTTTCGCCAGGGAAACCCAACTTGGTACTTGGTACCAAGTAAGCTAAAGGAAGCTTATCTTTAACAGGGCTCCAAGATGTTTTTAAAATTCAGTTTTGAATGCAGGAGGAAAACCGGAGTTACCAGAGAAAAACCTGCGGAAGCGAGCATGGACTGAAAACTAAATGCACATAAAGCGCCGGGCGCGGAACTCGAACCCGGTACCTCATTGGTGCAAGGTGAGGGAACTACCGCTGCGCCAACCTGCTCCCCCAATAAATTTACACATAACTATTACAATTTCTTGCATGATCTAAGATAAACATTTCAAATTTCTAAATTAAATATCAAATATTTTGTTTTTATGCACAGCATGAAAATGCAACATAATTGTATGGTGTTTTTATGGAATTACATAATTTTTTCAAGGGTGCCTTGTAAAAAGCCTAATAATGTGCACGGGATTAATAATAATAAACTTACACTACATTAAACTTTCATTAACACTATTCTAAAAAATGTTTACCAGAATAAATTGTTATTATTTCATTTTCAGAAATATAATTATGGTTATGTTCTACGAACATGAGCAAATTTATTTCCCTTGGGAAAGCAGTTTTTCATTTTGTTTTCTTTACAAAAATTTCTTTGCACCATGGGATTTGTGTATTTTTTTTGTTAAATTTTGGCCATTGTTTTGAAACAATATAATCAAAATCAAAATCAAATCAAAATGGTTTGCTTTCATAGTCACCAATTCTAAATTTGAAAATAATGATTTTTTTCTATTTGCTGTATTTCAGTTTCCTTTCCAGTTTTACAACATAATGTATAAATAAATGGTTGTTTTGGTAGCTGGCGTTAAAAGTTAGCTGCTTGCTTTGATTGTAGATTCACTTTTATATGAAAAGTTCACTTTAAGATTTGAAACCTTATTGATGCATATTACCAGTAATGTAAAACCAATTTTTCTTGACCTATTCTTTTTTACACCACTTGGAGAACAACCAAAAGATAATTTTGCCTTTTTTTCATAGAACAATTGAATGAATAATGTTATTGTAACAAAACTCAAGGTTTGGGAAATATAATAATAAACTTATCCATGCAGTATTTGATTATCAATTGATCTAAATTTTTAAATAGTGTACTTGGAGTTTGGTAATAATCATTCGGTGACACCCTGTACAGGGTGTCCCAATAAAAATGCATCACTTTTGTTTTTAATCATATCTCAAAAACCAATGAACAAAATTTAAAACTTTTTTCATAATGATAATTAGTATAGTTTATTCTTTTATCTGTGAAATATTGAGCTAAATCCGTCGAGCCGTTCTTAAGAATATGAGAATTTTGTAAGAAGACTCACTTTTACTCCATTCCAATGGAGTTTACTACAGAAAGTCATGTTTATTTATCATGTTAATAAAGTACATCTTATACTATTGATCAATTATTTTAAACATGGCATAGATAGACACTAAACCATGATGTTGATAATATATTTTTCATCACTGAAAGTGGCATCGTAATTCAATGTGTAGGGTTTGCTGTTTTACAGCGTTAAAAGCGTTAAAAAGATTTTAAAAAGCAAAAACAAGTTCACGGTTTCTCAGGAAAACTTTAACCAAGGCAGAGGTTTCATTTAATAGAAAGTCTATTTGAGATATTTTATGTATCTTTTAAGGTTTATTTTTTCATAAAAAAAAAAGAAAATCTTTATGACTATCTCTCCCTCTAAAAGTGTTAAAAATATAACAGTGTGAACATATTAAAGTCAAAATGAAAAAAAGCAGTTATTCACTCCCTCGTGAAAAGTGGAATGTCTGCCAGTCCATGATACTTAGTAGCTCATGTTGAATAATTTTTGTACAGTTTTTAGTAAATTTCAAGCAACTCTGCCTTTCACATGTCTAAAATCAGTTATAAGACACCTTTGTGTTCTTATCACCTGGTCTAATGCGGCAAACTTAATCCCGGATGATGAAGGGAGTCGAGTGTGATCACATATGCTTTCAAGTTTTTATCAGGTTTATTCACATTTTAAAATTTCTGTTGTTGTTACTATATTGTTGTCATTGTTGTTGTGGTTGTTGCTTTGTAGGTGCTTTCCTGAAAAGATGTTTATCAATAAATAAAATGAGTTTTCCATTTAGAGTAGACCTGCTAGTAACTGTGGTGACATGATCATGTCAGATCGATGATAGTTGCAAATGTGAGTAACTGTGGTAAATCCCATTGGAATGGGAAAACATTGGGTCTTCTTACAAAATTCTAGTTTTCTCAATAACGGCTCGACGGATTTTGCTCAAAATTATACAGATGAAAGAATAAACTATACTAATTATTATTGTGATTTATTTTTACATTTTGTTCATTAGTTTCAGAGATATGATCAAAAACAAAAGTGATGCATTTTTATTGGGACACCCTGTACACTTACATTTATCTTCCCCTAATAGTAGAGAAAATCCTCTCAGAGCTGTGGCATAATCCGATGTAAATCTAACCCATGCCATGTCAGATTCTAAGACGACAGAATCGGGGGGAGTTGATCCGGTGTAACGACCATACAATGTGGTGGTGTCATTTGGGTTGAGGCCAGATCCAATCTCTACAAAATCATACCTGTGAAAACATTATGGAATCGATTTATGAGGCTGGTTTTGAAATTAAAGCTACAGGATTACATTTTGGTCTAGCGGATAAGTCTTCGACTGTTAATCACCGGGCATTGAGAGATGTGAGTTCGAATCCGGTGGGTGGCGTGTGTAGTGTCCTTGAGCAAGATACTTGCCCTAATGTGCTCCTCTACACCCAGGTGTCAAATGGCCTGTGGGTACCGGCTTTCTTCAATGTCGTGAAGGTAACAGACTTGCGGGGAAGGAGGTAAATATAACAAATTGTGGACTCAAATGCTTCGTAAGAGAGATGGGCACTCCGACCTGTAAAATACAAGCCGTCCCATCCCCTTTACCTTTTTTAATTACATTTTTGACAAAATTTTGACTTGATTTTTAATCTGGCATAATTGCATTGTAAATTGGAGGTTATCATACCCTTTCTATGCAAATTCAGCCTGATACTTCAGATTTTTTTTATCGTCTTTTGGAAAGTACCACCCTCTCCTTAACAAAATCTTATTTTACTCTTATAAAAAAAGAAAGGTGGATTTTTAAAGCTATGATCACAGGCATCTGAGACAAAACTTATTTTTTTCTTTGGTATGAGGTAGGACACAACAGGCCCGAGGTAGGAAATTTCAGCACCACAACCAGTTAGATAGAAAAAAACATAACTGCAGGTTACAGGGCTATCCAGAATATAAGGTTCACACATTACAAGCAATAGAGCCCTGCATCCTGGATTTTTGTTTACAATGTCTAGGGGATTCTGGCGTTAAATTTATTCTATACTTACTGGTTCTCAAGTTCAAAGAAGTCAAACGTCATTCTGAATCTTCTCCCTGCATTGCCCATGACCACCCACTCACACGTCACGCTATTATTATATGGATCAGGATAGTTGGGCGAGGTGATAGCAGTGTTGCCATCTTGTGGTATTTGGATGTTGCCACCACAGGTGTTTGTAACAGCTGGGACATCTGCTGATGCTGGAGGTGGTGGTTTGGTCGGGACCACCTCATCTGGAATTATTGCAGAAAATAGAAATTTGATTAAACGGTTGGTAGAATTTCATTCTGGAGATAGTTCCATGCTGTTCATTGATGTAAAGACTCCCAAAAAAGTATTGCCTCACCTCGAACAAATGGCTCCTGCGCCAATACGGAATACGCAAACGTAATTTAAAGATTGTGTGCACAAGCGCTGGACTTTCAACTTTCATTCGACATCCTAAATCTGACAATTGACTGAGAAACAGCGAAGTTATGAACATTTAAAACCCTCAAGGTCGTTTTATAAAAGTTATAAATTTCATTTTTCGCACCCTACAAACCAGTAACACAGACTAAGGATCAACATGAGGAGAGTGAGTTTGGTCACAGAAGCGCACGGTTTTTCGAAAGCATTTGTAACAGGGTTCAAAGCATCATCCATCAAGATATTAATTTTCTTATCTTATTAATGATGAGAAATGACCTAAACTTCAGATTCAGTTGGTGGACAGTACTAGCCTTAAAAACAAATGGTGCACCGTTATTCGTGCTGAGGTCTGGTACTTGCGCCATGCCATGTCTTTAATGCTAGCAATGCCTACCCAATTAAATTTTATTTCTTCGGTTCTTATTATTAATAAAAATGAATTAATGAAAAATTATAGAAAAAATAATATCTGGATGGATGATGCTCAGACACCAATGATGCATGCTTTTGAAAGACTGTGTGCTTAATTGACTAACTTACTTACCTCTCATATTGATCCTTGTTTTTGAGTTACTGGTTTGTACGGTGCGAAAAATAAATTTGCAACTTTTAAAAAACGACCTTGAGGGTTTTAAAGTTCAAAACTTCGGTGTTTCTCAGTGAATTGTCGGAAATAGGGTGTCAAATGAAAGCTGAAACTCAAACGCTTGTGCACACAATCTTCAAATTACGTTTGCGTATTCCGTATTGGAGTGGGAGCCATTTGTTCAAGGTGAGGCAATACTCTTTATGGAGTCTTTAGCTAGTTTCCAGTGTCTCATGCCATTATTTTTAGCCTGAAGATTCAATGCAATTCCATACACCCACACGCATGGGGACAAAGACCTGAAACATTTTTTTGATTTAAGCCGACAATCATGAAAACAAAATGACTGTAACTTAAAAGTCATTCTCCTTTAAGAAAATTAAATTAACACAAACACCTAAATGATCCTGTGATGCCTACCTGGATTAATAGCTGTTATTCCAACATAAAATCCTTTACCAGAGACAGCATAATCGGCATAGAAGAAAATCCACATCGTATTAGCCTCTGCCACAATAGAGGGCGGTGTCATGGATCCATCAAATCGACCAATCAGTGTCGATCTATCAGAGAGGTCATTACCATTGCCCACTTCAATATAATCATAGGTCTCTTCAAGATTGAAGTCATAGAAATCCAATCTGACACTGGTGCCTTTGGCTGACTCGAACCGATAGGTACAGAATGTGTAGAAATCGTAGCCATTTGGGTAGCCATTGGATTCGAGACGTAGAGTTTTGCCGGGTTTGACTGAATATAAGTTGCTGCATTCCTTTCTGGTTGGTAACACTGTAGCAAGAAAAATGTGAAAGAGTTTTACACTTTAATCACCTCTACGTTGTGTTATTCATTACAGTTTATACCGTCACAGTTTAAGCAAATTTGTAATCACTTGTTGATGAGTTGATTCTGATTCAGCAAATCAGATAATACATCATGGCCACTATTCCAGAAAGGTGTTTAGCTAAACCATTACTTTAAACTGAACATCAGCTGTCGAGGAATGATACGCATCATTGAAGCTTTCAAGTGGAACAGTTCAATGAGCCATGCTGTTGACGAGAAATCAAAACCATGGTCTAGCTAATAAGGCTTGGTGTCCAAAGACATTCACTCAACCAAGTGACATTCACTCACCCCACCAAGAAAACTTCACTCCAACGGGAAGCAACATTTGGTTTACAAATTTCAAAACATTTGCAACACTTCAGATTGAATTGGAGTGAAGATCGCTCCAAATATTCTTAGGTTTGTTTATTCAATAATCCTAGCACTACAACATGCGCGAGTGACATTTGCTTTCATCGTTTGAAACGATGTTCGCACAATGTGAGCAACATCCACTCTCCATTTTAGCAAATAAGTCAGAGTGAATATAAAGAGCAAATGTCATTCGGCCTAGCGAATGTCTTTGGACGCCAAGCCTAAACACCTTTCTGGAATACGGGCATAGTATCATTCTGCATAGGATAAACTGGATTCTGTTCCTTCATTTATGTTACTAGGGACAAACCTCAGAATTAGGCTGTTGGTATAAATTAAAAGGGGAATCAAAAATGTGTTTTTACTATGTGATCCAAGTAGCCCCAATTTCCTCTACTAACTTTTACTAGAATACTCATAGAATAATCTGATTCCCGTTCCTTAATTAATGTTATTGGAAACAGAGTAAGGTGTTTGGAAATCTTGATGTTTAAATTTGAAGTTTAAAAACAGAGTAAGGTGTTTGGAAATCTTGATGTTTTAATTTTAGCATGCATCCCACACAGTCACAACAATTTGCTCAAATTACTTTCATTAAAATACTTTTACGACAAATTAAAGCCTCCCATTCATTCATGTTATTTGAGACAAAGCTCACAGTTAGGCTGTCAGTATAAGATCAAGGGTGAAATTCAATGCTTATATTTACCAAGTGTACCATATAGCCCCAATTTGCACTACTTACTTTCATTAGAATACTCGTAGGATAAACTGAACCCTGCACCTTCATTCATGTTATTGGAGAAAAATCTCAGAGTTAGGCTATTAGTATAACTCAGGTAAAGTTTAGGTAGGGTGGTACCAGTCAATATCTAAAGAAAAAGACAAATAAAGAATGAGATTTGTGTTTCATGACCATTTAAAGCAATACAACAAGAATTTTGATCAAAAAATGACTTGAGTAAAAACAGTCTAAAAAGAAGGAATATGTTTATCTAAGAGCATTTACATGTGTATTTTGCCAAAAATTTGTTTTGACGCTGAAAAGTAGATATATTTCACAAGCATACTTTCCTAAAACAATACCGATACCAATTTGTGTATTGGTATTGTATTAGGAAAGCATGCTTTCCTAATACAATACCAAAACACAAATTGAAAATTAAATTCAGGATCCTGAATTTAATTTGACAAATGGCTATAACAGAAAAAGTAAGCATCTTTAAGCCAAAACTATGGTTTATGTATAGTTGTATTTGGATAGGATTATTAGCTAAAAACACAATGTTGGTGTCAGCGTTTAGACTAAAATATGTGATTTTGGCAAAAATTGAAAAAAAAAGTGTCTTATGCTTTTTATTTAAAGCGTACCTAAAATTTGATTAAGTAAAATTTTAAGTCTGTTCACTTCTTAGAAGAAAAAAAAATGTATGTATATAATTTTTTTAAATTTTAATCTAATTATCAAAATTTTGCCAAAACATGTCAAAAATAAAGTTTTTTAGTAAAACTGTCTGAATTACAATGGGGATCAGGGATAATGAAGGAGATAAACTTAATCTGTATTCTACTTACCACTGGCTCTCCACCAGGGCCAGAAAACACCTCCTGTATTGAAAGATAATCCTCAGGATCAGGGATATTAAAGGAGATAAACTTAATCTGTATCCTATTCATATTATCAATGGGTGGTAATTCTATTCTAAAGATGCATTGTTGGAATGGTGGGTACATGCCGGGGTATAGCGGTGAACTGATGATGCCCGGCTCAGTCCTGGGACTCTCATCCACACAACCTGGAATCAAATTAAGCAGATTAAAAGTGTGTAGGTAGAGATTCATATGTGGCGGTAGACCCTAAGGCCCGTATGCACAATACAGGACTAAAGTTAGTCCTGGACTAAGTAATATTGATTCCTAGAAAAATAACAATTTTTGTTGGAATCTGTGATATTCTTGTGATGTCCTTGTTAAAAGATCGATGTTGAATTTTCTATAATTTGACCATTTTATCTGTTTTGAAACATTTGCATTTTTTTCAAAAAAGAACAAAAATTTGTTTAGTCCATAAAGTTAGTCCCGGACTAAATCATATTTTCGTTCTAAAAATAATTATAATATTCTAAAACAGACAAATGAATCAAATAATAAAAAAATAAATTTAAATCTTTAATAAGAACATAAATTATTGCTCATGCTAGATTTTTTTCAAAATGCTTAATTTTTCAAAATTATTTCACTTAGTCCGGGACTAACTTTAGTCCTGCTTTGTGCATACGAACCTTAATTCTTGTTGGATCTGTTCAATAGAAATTAAATACTTTTTCAAATACTTTAAAATGTGACTTTAAGTGATTTCCATGCAATTTTCCTGTCTGTGGTGATGTTAAATGAATTAGGACACAAAATGTTTTGAGTTTCTTATTTGCCCCACCTCTTTTTTTTTTTTTTTTTTTTCAATCAACGCGTCCCAGACGGGATCTAAGTCTACTCATTCACCTCTGTACACGTCTAATCTTCCATATCAAAATAAAACGCTTTGCAGTCACTGGACCTCTACTAGTGTTGTCTGAAAGAAGGTCACAGGCATGACTTGACACCTAGATGACCTTTGACCAACTTACATAATGGTCATATATGTGCCCCTAATGAAAATCTAATAGAGTATTATGGTTTTGCTGACCAATCTTATAATTATTTTTAGCACTGATAGTAATTGACTCCTAATGATCGCTAGACGACCTTTGACCCCATACACATAAAGGACACACATGTGCCTCTACCCAAGGAACATTGTCTCCATGTCCCATGAAAAAGTATATAATCAAAGATCCCATTTTATTTAGTACAACACTGGCCCGCTTCATAAAGATTTGAATCAAGCGTACATTTGATTTCAAACGCAAATTTACATTGTAACACTTCCCTGGACATCTACAAGTGTTGTCTGGAAGAAGGTCACAGGGATGACCTGACACATAGATGTCAGGTCAGCCCTGTGCGTTTGAAATCAAATGAACGCTTGATTCAAATCTTTTTGAAACGGGCCAGTGTTGTACTAAATAAATCTGCGGTGCAAATATAATTAATCTTTTGGGGCAAGTCTTGTGTATAGTGTTTTTGTTTGTGTTGTTTTTACCTTTTTTGTCTCTTTTATTTGCTTATGAATGTGCAACTTATTTTGTTTCACAAGGGCATGCTTACATCAAGCCTTCTTGGCCTTTCAAGCATGTCCTCAATATCATGTTTTGTTTTGTATTTTATATGTACTTTTATATATGTCTGAATGATATTGAAATAAAGTTTGAATTGAATTGAATTGAATTGTATCAACCTATTTTACCAAACGTATGCTTGATTCAAATCTTTATGATATGGGCCACACTGGACTAAATAAAATGTCTCCAGATTTAACTCTTTTGTGCATATAACAGGCATGAGAATGATTTTTCATGAAAATATCTGAATTTGGTAAATAAACCACTAAAAAGGTTAAATCAAGCCCCAAATTACCTGAATTTGGACGATAAAAATATCTAAAATATCTGAAATCAGATAATTATCTGAAAATTCTCATGCCTGATATAAACCTAAAATTTGATTTTAATAAAAAATATATAAACAAATACAGGGGATTAATAGTGCGCTATGCCTCCCAGATTTGTAATTCCCTGCAGCCTCAACACACTATACAGGTGTGTGCTGACCACTTTAGCTCAAGCTCCATTCAACAACAACAATCATTTCAGGATCTGTAGTGCAGGGGTACTGAACGTTGATCAGCACACACATGAACAATAGCAGCCTGAAACAGCTTCCCCAATTTCATATGGATATATACAAGATACATGCAACTAGCAGTAAGTTCCTTGTCAAATATGGCACTGCTAGTGTTTGAATTTGAGCCAATGTTTAAGCTAACTTGGCTGTTTTTCTACATCCAAGTGAAAATTGTGGATTTAATTGAAAACAGCCTGAGAGCTCTTTCACTTACCAGTAAAGTTAAGAGTAGTTGTCATGAGTGGAGAGCTTGGTTCAAGACTACCAAATACTGTCCTTGCAGCCAATGTAAACATATATGCTGTACTAGGCCTCAAGATGTCAACTTTATACTCGCTCACAAGTCCACCTTCGACAAAAGTAGTCATCTCCTGGTCGCCAGTTGAGGTGACAATTTCATAACCAAGTACATCGCATGAGTACTGAGAAACAGACCATGTAAGGTCTACAGTGGTGACATCTGTGTTTGCCACGGTGAAATCACTTGGGATTGTGTCGGGTGGACCAAAGTCTGCAAAGATAAATTTATTAAGAAGGTAATTTGAGTAAGACAAAAACGTAATACGAGTAACACACAGGTAATATGACAGCATTATGTATTGAAGAAGAACCTGCATTTGCAGCATGTCAATTTGATGCTTTGATGTCATTTTTAGTCTATAAACCAGTACAATATAGTCATGTTTTACTTAAATCTTGACCAACAGCAATAAATAATTCTTACTAATTTATAAAGTAACCAGTTATACTTCATGTTAACTTCACATATTTTACCTGGGGGATTCACTTACTCACTTGCATAGAAAGTATGGGTATGTACTGCCCATAAGGCCCTTTTCAAGCCTTCTACTCCCTAAGATGCCCAATTCAAGATTTCTTCATTCTTCACTTCTTAAGATCCCCATTTTCAAAAGGAGGGGTCTAAAATGTGTTCTAGCTAATTAATTGTTTTGCCAACTTTCAGCTCTAATATATTTTTATGGAAAAGATCGGTTTCATAATACCTAATGTTGGAAACCCTGTGCAGCGTGTACCTACCATAACTTTTTAGTGACCCTTCCATCCCATTCCATTGACCATTTTCCAGTAATTGTGCACAATCTGGGTTACCATCAGGTTGACCTGGAGCCCAATTTGCAGCATACAACTTACCTTTCATGTTAATTTCACATATACTGTACAGGTCTAGAGCAAGTCCAATCATTCCACAGTCCAGTTTCCAGTAATTGCGCACAATCTTGGTCCCCATTGACATCATTAGGTTGACCTGGGGCCCAATTTGCAGCAAGCAACATACCTTTCATGTTAATTTCACATATATACTGTACAGGTCTGGAGCAAGTCCAATCATTCCACAGTCCAGTTTCCAGTAATTGCGCACAATCTTGGTCCCCATTGACATCATTAGGTTGACCTGGGGCCCAATTTCCAGCCTGCCATTCATTCAGATCATCACATGTTATTAGCTTCCAATCGCCTTCTGTGGCACTGTCATACATGCCTGTAATCAAAAATATTGAATGCATTTAAGTTTATAAATAGATGCCAGTCAGTGCCACTAAAAATACTTACACTTGCAAAACAATCCTTGAAAGATGCATAATTTTTGGCAAAAAGCCTAAAAAGCTTAACTATCAGAAAATAAATTTTAAAAAGTGTAAATTTTAAATAGCAAATTTTCTCTAATTAAAAAAATTCCCTGATTTTCTCTGATACAGGCATATCTAGCCAGACCAAGGAGGAGAGGCTAGCTGAAACTCGGATATCAGCATGTGCGCCACAAAATTTGCTAAATTAGTACTAAACTAACAACAGTTTTCATTTTGAGAGAAAAAATACCCCTTTTTAATGCATTTTGCACCAATGTGCTTGGGAAGTGACAATTCACTGACAAAAACAAAGTGACACCTTGGAAATAAAAAAATAAAAACCCTCTGTTGGGAAAAAGCACTATTAGACCTCTATAAACAATACTTGAGAATCACTATTTATCTTTTTAAAAAAAAAAAAAAAATCGTTTTTTCTTTTTTTTTCTTCTGGCGGTGGTTTTTAATATAGTGATATTGCAGTGCCCCTAACCCTCTTGGTAATATCAAACTTGTGTGGTCCAGTGGGATACCACTGGACTTATCATTAGTTGGTCAAGAGTTCAAGTCTTGCTTCAGCAAATTAATCCAATATGCTAAAAATGGTATCACTGAAATGCTAAAAGATATGTTACTTATTTTTGATTACCTATTGTTAAAAGTGTAAACTCATCTATGCCTGCACACAAAAACTCCAGGCAGAGTGGACCATGAACTAGAAAGGGTGTTCAGAATTGGAAACATCCTTATAACCTAGAACATGTGCATTTTGGCATTAATCATAACATTCAGAGTCAAACGATTTCACAGCAATTTCATTGCACAACGTCTTTTGATACGCAGTCTTTACATGCGCTGCGCATATTGAGCATAACTTTTAAAGACTGCGCATCGGTAGACGTAGAGCAAAGGTAAAATCGCTGTAACGCACCATTACTCATCTGTTGAAACAGCTAAAACTTCTTCAAATTACTTGGATTGGGATTTACACTTCCCCCTAAAAAAGTACATGCCATACCTATCCACCAGTCACCACCATTAGTCTTGTTCATAACATAAGCCAACTCTTCTGGGTCCTCGATAATAGCTAGATCCCCTGGATTGGGTCCTGGTGCTCCATCTATTTGACATCTACGACGAGCCTCATCCCAGGGCACGAGTTCCTTGGCAAAGCGATAACACTTATCACCATAGCCAGCCTCATAACCAGGTGGGCATTGGACTGTTAGGATTGGAAGAAAAAAGTACAGAAGACATTGGTAACAGAACTACATGAATTTTTGATTTATAAACTGAGGGCTGAATTTCACTGAAACAAAATGATTTCAAGTTGAAAATCAATCGATCCTGCTGGTACCCGCAAAAGCACATCTAACAATTTGTCAACCAACCTACAAGTATTAAGATTTCTTAAAACAAAATAAATTTGTCAACGTATAATTGATAATTTACAAGAGTTACAATAAAAAGTATTGTAGTTAACAAAATAGAAAATACAGCAAGTTTTGTGGCAGATAATTTTTTAGATAATAAAGGTATGAATGAATGTCTTTCTGTGTGTAATTGTTAGATTTCATTCTATAGCCAGCACCACTTTGCCATTCTGGTACCATCCTGCCTGCTTGCTAAATCAGGCCATTAGACTGAAACAAATGAATGAACCATTCAAAGAAACAAAGGGACTATTGTTGTTTCAAATAATTCTCGGACATAAAAATTCAGAGCCTTGCGTCACAGTATTGCGTGTGCAATTTATGCAAATACGCAACGCTTTTCCATGTGTGCGCGCCATGTCGCAGTACTGTTATTACTGATTGGAAATGGCTTTGCATACTTCATGATATCCTGTGCTTGTCACAGCTTGTGGATACGTGTTGGCTGCGTTCAAATTGTCTGAAATTTATTTGAAACAATAATAGCCTAAAGTTTGGGTTCCAAATTCAACAACTTTTTTAACTACTTTTGATGTTGATACAGTTTTTAGAGGTCCACCCAATAATCAGCTTACTACACCTGTTCAAACTATGTTCATTTCAAATAACATGGTTAGTGAGCTTGTTTCAAATCTCACGAATGTCTTGTTTCAAAGCCAGGGGTGCCAGTCAAGTATAATGTTGTAAGCAGGCATGCGCATGACAAAGAAAAAGGTGAATTAGGGATGCTTTTGAGGATTGAAGGGTGAATCAGGTGACACCGTTTAGGGTATCAAAAACAGCAATTTTCAAAAAAAAGGGTTAATTTTTCAAACTATAGTGTGAAATCAGTATTGCTAAAACCCCCACTTAGGGTGTGAATAGGGAAAAAGGGTATATTTAAGCTTCAGAAAAAAATCACCCTTTAGGGCGTGTTTTTAAAAACTGCAGTCATGCTTGCTTATCACATTATACTTGACTGGCATCCCCCCTTCCCCCGGGTTTCAAAGTCTGTGATGGTCAAACAATTTATTTGGATTAAATTGAAGACGTTTCTCATTAAATTGTCTTCAATATCTTTGTTTGATCTTTAAACTGATTATTCCATTTAAGAAATAAAATCATGTGATATAGTGCAGGAAGAACGAAATAACATGCCCTTAAAAGATTTCTGTATGAATTGTTAAGTGTCTCTACATTTGTATGCTTTTAAGACTTTTCCCATAAGTTAATCCTAAATCTAGGCTAGTCCTTACAAGTCTTGCCTGGACGAGGCCTAGCTTACAACCAAATTATCCTTACTCCCGCAACGGCAGTTGTCAAGCAACATAAAACCAACAGAGTGGATATGGTAGCCAGTCTGATGAGCTCCTAGTTGAGGAGTAAAACTCCACTAAATGTGAGTATATTATCATTTCACTAATTACACTTGGATTTGTCAAAATGAACCAATTAATCATTTCCTGAAATTATTACCTGGTCCATCAGGAGTCGACACGGTAACATTAGCAGCTGGTGGCTGGTTTCCGTCACCTGTTATGACTGATAAGAAGAAACTATAGGTCGTCTGTGGCTGAAGCATATCAATAACTACAGTACTCGTATCTCCACCCAAAACGTCAACAGGGCGTGGCATCATGCCTGGAGTATTGATTAGGACACGGTAGCCAAGAACGTCACAGTTGTACTGCGACGGTGACCAGCTGAGTTGCACTTCATATGATGACAGTGCTTCTCCTAGGAGATCAGTGGGATTGATGTCAACTTCTGTGAAATCTGAGAGACAGACATAGAAAAAGTACATTGAGATTGAATTACAGATTTATTTCATAGATTACTTAAATTTCTTGACTTATGAAAAATACTGACAATCAGTGTTCCTGCTAAGGCTGTATGGCATGCCATTGGCGCAGGAGCGGTGAAAATTGGTGCAACGAGTTTCTGAAAATTTGTGAGAAAGACATTTTTCTAGCTCTTCAACTTTGTCAAAACTGTTCGAATTGGCGCAGGCTGAAAAACCTTGGCGGGAACACTGCTGACAATTATTGACTGTACAGCAAGACTTTTACCAGCTTTAAGGAAAAAAAACCCACATAATAACTCAGGTCCACAAAATAGGTTTAAGGTTTTGACCAGGTTTTAAGTTAGTCTCGGTTTAAGTCTTAACATACTCCAGCAACTAAAGGGTACATTGACAGAGAATGTATCACAGCAAAGATTATTTTCTTTAACCAATTAACCTAAGGTAAAAACAAAAGCCATGGTGTTCATCCTCATATCCTTATCTTTTAAGCAAGACATCACTGTACTTTGTGTGTTTGTGGGTATCCCATTCCCGGGGTCCCTTACTTTGATGGAAGGTACGGGTATGTGCCACCCTTTTCAAGCCTCCTCTTCTGTTCCCCAAGATGCCCATTTCAAGATTACTTCAGTGCTGAAGACCCACATTTTCAAAGAAAATGACTCAAAAATGTGTTTTATAAAATTTTCAACCTAATTTTGAGCAATTTTCAGCTCCAATATTCATATTTTTATGGAAAAAAGGCAGTTCATGAGACCTCAAATCGGAAAAAAAAATCAGTTTCATGGACCCTATTTTGGACCAAAACAAAAATCAGTTCCGCAAAACCCTGTGTCGAATATCGTGCGCGGCACGTACCTACCAAAAAAATTTTGAGTACCCCGCTGGATGCCACTCCTCCCATTCAAATGAGCCTAATTTAGCTTCCAACAAGTACTTTTCACATATAACAACATATTTTATCGTCTAGATAGGGAGGAACAAGGCAAAGAAAGAAATTTGCTCAAGGATTCAAGTGGCTGGACGGAAAACCCCAAACATTTCAATTTCAATTCCAAATCTCTGCTGTGGAAAACTTTTCCGAAATCTTCTTAAAGGAAATTTTTGATTATTGGCTCATTTACCTTTAGGTGTAATCTCACAAATATACTGCAAAGGCCTATCACAAGTCCAATCATTCCACTCTGCAGCAGCGTTGTCCAAGATATGGCCGCAATCTTGGTCTCCATTGACATCGTTAGGCTGACCGGGTGCCCAGTTGGTGTAACCGTCATCTGCTTCGCTGCAATCAATCCAGCGCCAACGACTCTCGCTGGATTTATCGTAAAGACCTGGAGGGGAGGATTCAGGCGATACACCAATCTATTACAGCATCACACCAAATAAATTTAAACAAAAACAATCTTTAAAAAGACTTAATTAATTTTCATTTCACTCAAAGATACTTTTTCATGCTAGGGAGTAAAATGAAATACCAGTGATTAACAATTTAGAGGTCAGGATTTTATTTTGTGACATCTAACTGGTGCAATTAATCTGTTGATATTATAAAAACTGTGATATCTATAAAAAATTCAAGTGAAATATTTCAACTTTGTCCTACTTGAAAAATATTAAGACTTGCACGACAGCCAAAAAATCAATTACACTGTTGGATTGGTTGTAACAACATGTCTTGAACAGTTTGAATGAGCTCAACTAGCCGATGGTGAAAATCTATTGGTGTGTATTTTCTAAATAAGCTCCCTGACAATTGTGTCCGAAATATTCAAACAATCAAGCTTCTACGCAGTCTGTGCGTACAATTCAGAATTTAAATCAACTGACAAAGCTGATGCATGACGATCGTTATGACTGGTCAATTTTCCCCAGTGACAAGAACTCGGCTTGACAATCGTGGTAACAACCAATCACATCCAACTGCATGAATTGCAGTGGGTTGTGCATGGTACAGAGTACTTCTTGGCAACACGTGTACATGAGTACAAACTCCGCAAAACTGGGAGCTCATTTCGAAGATTGACTGTACGCCAATTAAGCATGAATCGCACTACATCTTGACATCTCCACTTTGCAAAACTTGATCGTTAGCTGCAGCTAGCTATACATTGCAAAGTGCCAACCACTCTAAAGTGACCTTGATTTGTAGGCTTTACTTACCAATCCACCAATCACCACCTTGCGTCATGTTCATGATGAAATTTTGTTCCAATTCCGAGTTGATAACGGCCAAATCTCCCTCTGGGGTCGCCTGACATCTTGACCTAGCCTCATCCCAAGAGACTAATTCCTTCACAAAACTAAAGCAGCTCTTTGGTCCAGGTGTGTAGCCTTCTGGGCATGTTACTGAAAGAATGCAGATTGTAATACATTAAATAAACACCAAAGATTCCGATCACGCCTGAAAAATTGCTTTATTTGATTGAGATTTAACAGAGATTTTATAAAAATACTTCTCAGGTATGAACAGGTCAGGCCTTCATTAATTAAGATTAACTTGGCTCCATTCAATGAAGCAAAATCAACGAATTTTACTGACAAGATCAATATTCAATAGATCAGATTAGAGCAAGCACGTCATTTTCAGTGGGTAATGCTTGTGTGATCATTATACTTGGTGCATTGTACATCTTATCCACAAAGATGCACCATGTTATGCAGTCACTCCCTAAAGGGCAATATGCTTTTATCCTCAATAGATCAAGTGTCAACAATTGCTTAATTTGATTGAATCATCTTCATTGAAGGAAGATAATTGGTAGAAGTGAGCAGGGTGAAAATTTCTAATCAAATCTAAAGAAAACTTACTTTGTGGAGTAGTGACAGTAGCACTCTGATCAAATGGCAACTCCCTTTCCCAGGTATAAGCGGCAATACTGAAACGATATCTAGTCTCTGGCTCAAGATTCCTGATTTCTACTGCGCTAGTCTCTGCCCCGGGTACAGTAACCCTCACTCCATCATACTCTACTATGTATCCAAGTACATCACAGTTATTGTTGCTTACACGCCAAGTTAGGCTGACAGAAGTCCCGGATAGTGCTTCACCCTGGAAACGGCTTGGATTAGCAGCTTCAGGAACCCATGCTGATAAGATACATAGAAAAAAGGTGATTTTGTGTTATTCTCATTTCAAAATTCTCCCACTGATGACATCAAAAAATTCACTATGGTAAATTTCATACACAAGCTATACTCTTACTCAAGTAAGAAGAAAACACTGAGTTAGATTTTTTGAGGAAGTCTATACCATAGCCCAGCTAAAGGGTGATTGTTTAACATGCAACATCAATTGCTCTGAGTAAATAAAACTTTCTTGTTGCCTAGATTTTGAATCAACTTAACATACTTGAAGTTTTTCTGAGCTTTCTTTGGTATTCAATCTAAACTTACAAGCACAGCTAGCAACATGATATGTTGGCTTGGGATTGAACAATTACTTGTTTGCAATTAATTTCAGTTTTAATTACCAAAAGTTTCAATGTAGAGATCATACATAACAAGTTAAACAAATCAGATCCATTAAAATTTAAGCTGGGACTACAGCTTTTTATAGGACTGGTTTTGTTTTGGTGTACACTCAAATAACAGAGCTGTGCATCTGGTTGTGTCACAGTTTCTTACGTTTATATAAGATAGTACATTTCTGTAGATGCAGATGAGTACTAAGAGTAATTAGTGTACTACAACTTGACAGTTACACTATGCTCAGATCAATATTCAACACATTTGTGTGTGTGTGTGTGTGTGTGTGTGTAAGGGTAGGGATGGGGTGGGATGCCATACCAGCTGAATCTCTCCTCACCCCAGTCACCCGTTCCACCCGCCGCAACAACAGTAAAGCCTTTATCAGACCCAGAGCAAGTAAGGACTGCTACAAGAACTCTTTTATTCCCAAAACAATCAACGAGTGGAATATCCTTCCAGAGACTATTGTCAATTTACCAATGCATAAAATATTTAAGGAGAATGTTTTCAACCAGTTCAGAACATCTCAACCTCGCAACTAATTAACATCAAGCGCACTCACAACCCTTTGCGTTTTGCTTCAACTTATGAAGTGTTGCGGAGTAACTATCAAAGTCAAAGTCAAAAGATGTTTGGTTTGTGTGGGGGTGTGGGGTTAAGTATGGGGTGTGTGTGAGTTGTGTGTGTGCTTCATCTTACAGAGCCTCGATTTCTGTCAAAGTTGTCAGAATTGCTACCCTTATACTTACAAAACACATTGATTTCACAGATATACTGCATGGTTCTATCGCACTGCCAATCGTTGAACTTCCCGTCTTGTAAGATCTGTCCACAGTCCTGATTACCGTTCAAATCGTTGGGTTGCCCTTCTCCCCAGTTGCTCTCTGCCCAGGCATTTGGTGAGGTGCAATCAATCCATTTCCAGTCACCCTCAACTGCCAGATCAAAATAACCTAGGAAACAAAACAAAATGGGGACTTAGGCTTCTAGTTTTACTGGCCTGTCTGACCAAGATATTAAGGTACTAAGGTCCATACCCTCATAATTTTTTTCTAAAAAAAATTCTTATGCAGGAGTTTTCATATAAACATGGAGAGTTCACCTATACCAAACAATGATACATCAGATTCAGCTGGGAAATAACAGTATTTGACAATTTCAGTCAAACATTTATAATATGCACTTTACTTCCATTACCATATACAAAAGTTAAAGTTCCCATGTTCAGAATTTTAAAATTATCTCAGTTGATAGACAACAGCCTAAACTATAAAATCTGCAATAACCAACAGGAATCTCCAACATTTTAAGGGTGCTTATGCTTTTGAGGGTTTGATGATTTATTTCACAAAAATATAAAAACTGCACATCAATAATTCTACAGCAACACAGAGATGTTCCTTTGAAATGAGTATTGTGACCAGTTTCCGTTTCTTCTGTTGATGTACATTTTGTACAATATGTGACCCTTTACTACGAATAAGATGTAAAATTGGTTTCTTGAAAATTTTATTTTTAAATATATGCAAAGACAATGCTATAAGGATTAAAATGAAACCTAAATAAACTTCACTCAGCATCCACAAGTCAAGTTATGATCAGTCAAATTTTGTCATAGACTGAAAGCTGAAACTATCATAAATGCATTCACAGACCCGTAAGCCATATGCTTTCTGGCGATAATTTTTCTAAAATATGGATTGTTTTCATATTTCAGCACAGTTTCTTTAAATGAAACTTTGCTGGTATTTTAAAGAAAATATAAATATTATGAATCTGCAGAAAAATCAATTTAGCCAAATCAATACACATGCATGTATGTATATTTATCTATAACGTAAAATGGTTTGTTGGTTTTGGGTTGTCACGTACGTTATATCTGACAGCAATAATGCTTAAGTGCTTCAACATAAAGATGCAGTCAGACATTAATGTATAATGTGCTTAAGCTTACCTATCCACCAATCACCACCTTGAGTTACATTTTTAATAAACTCATTCTCCTCTTCAGTTTTGATCATCACTAAGTCACTATTTTCTCCAAGCTCTCTGCATTTCAACCTGGCATCGGTGAATGTCTCGAATTTGTTGATGAACTGGTAGCACTGTTCACCAGGACCAACGATCCATTCTGGGGGGCATGGGTCTAGAAAAGAAAAAAAAGAGAGCATTTATTCAAGAAGACATTTACAAGCTCTAGGTTGTGACCAACAACTGAGCATTATTAGTCATTCATGCACTCTATGTGTCATCTAGCCAACCAGAGCGCAAGAATATAAAGTATGCGGAGTTGATTGAAAATTAACAGTGCACAGCGTATGTTTGTGTTCCGGTTTGCGTGACAGGCTTTTACTGCGTATCTTTCGTTATTTTTGTTGGGTGATGATTTATTTAGTTTAGCTAACGTTTTTAATTTTGATGGCCAATAAAAGCCTAATTTTTGTTCACAAAAGATGCAATATTATTTTTTGGTCATATATGAATTAAGGCCTAGATATTCTTCGTCATTTTTGTCTTAATTTTCATTCAGAATTTTTCTCATGGTGTTACATTTTCACCAGTATATTAAATTTTCATTCGGAATGAAAATTTTCATTTTAAATTTTTCTCATGGTGTAAAGTTTTTGGCATAGTGTAAAATGTTTTACATTTACCGAAATGTTCATGATGGAGAAATATTTTTCGCATCACGGCACATTTTGCAATGATTACTCATCTGTAGTATTTTGGTAATTCATAGTACATTACTTTCTTTTGTAATCGTTGTTAATCATAATTACCTTGGTCTTTTCATTATAATATGAAATCAGTCCTTGACAGGTACTGTGGATTTTATTCTGTTGAAAAAATTTGCTGCCTTCTTCATTTTTCTCCAATGAGAAACATTTTCATTAGGAATTTGGTAACTGTCTTGATTTTTTATCATTCTAATTGTAGTTTTAGCGGATTATTCCGATCGATAATATCGTCTGGGAACTTGAGGTGCATTCAGCTGTATTGATTTTACAATTTGTAAAAATGACGAACTATATCTGGCGCTTTAGGTTAATAAATTTGCATTACATTTTGCTGGTAAAATGAGACAAAATCAAAGCACTTACTGAAAATTTTGATTGCTGTCCAATTCACGAGGCCCCTGTGGGTCTCGTGAATTGGACGCATAAAAATTTTTGGCGTATGCAATGATTTTGTCTCATTTCACTTGCGGCATGAAATGCGCATTTATTAACCTATAATCAATGGTTACAATCAATTAATAGAACTTGCAACTGATGCTGCTGGAAACGCACACACAATTTGCATATGAAATAAAAGGCACACGATTGTCTAGGTATCAATTTAAGTATTCTACGATATGCCTGGCTATAGGGCATGATGTCATCGTTTATGACATATGACCTTAGTTATCGTTTATAAGCAATATACCTTTCATCTTGTCCTGATAACTTGCAATGGGGGTAAACAATCTTCAGTCAGATTGAATCTTATAAGAAAAGACACCGGTCAAATCATGGCCATAAAAGTCTAATAGAAAGCAGACACCATTAGTGGTGCCCTTACACTTGAACTGGCCCCTGAATTGAATGAAAACTGATTCCCATTGACTTTAATAGGTATGAATGAATATTAGACAAGATCAATCACCAGAGATGCCACTGGTTTCATTGAAAAAAACCTGAAAAAGCCATCAATTCTTGAAAGATACTCCAAAAAGGATTGAAAATATATAAATTTGAGATTATAAAAAAACCTGATATCATTGTTTGAGCTTTTAAAAAACCTGATTTCAGGTTTAAACCTGAAAAGTGGCATCTCTGAATCACAAAATGAGGAGATAAATTCATGTAGTGGTAGCTTATGAGAGAACACTGTAGAAATCATACGAATGAAACTTGTTTCCAGGCAATACAGTTGGAATTCACACATTAAACTATTTTATAATATATAATATCGTCGGTCATATTACATACTGTTCTATATGGCAAAAGACGCATTTTGAGAGAATCGCATTTGAAAATTCGTAAGTAGACTTTGTGTCATAGAAGAGCCTTTGCACTTAAGTTTTCTTCTGATACTAATATCTTTTAAAAGAAAAGACTTCAAAGTTTTTATTATGTTTAATTTCAAATAAGAATACTACTTAAACCCCTATTTAATATAGCTTTGAACTCATAGATCTCTATGTGAAAACACTTTTTTTACATTTAGCAATCTTTAAGTACAGTATTGAATATGTCAAACTGTTCTATATGATATAGATCTGTATGTGAACATTCTGTGCGACATCTTGAAGGAAAAAACTTAAACAACTTTATAAAACAAAAAAGAAACTTACTTGGATCTTCCCTAGTAGTAGCTTTAGCTAGTCCAGCCACAGGTCTATCACCAAATACAGTGACGGTCTGGATGGTGAAAATGTACTCCGTCAGAGGTAGCAAGCCGGTTACATTGCCCTCTCTGGAGTCTTTGCCTTCGATAAATGCTATAGTTGAATTGTTGTCTTGAGCGGCTATTTTGTATCCCAGAATGTCGCAATCGTAGGGAGATGGTCGCCACGTTAGTCTTGCGGCGTTATAGCCGACACCTCCTGGACGGAAATCTCTTGGGTCCACATCGATTGGTTCAAAGTCTGTTGAAAACACAAAAATGTGGTATCTTGATATCAGATACAATGCGAGGCAAATGAATTGATGATAAAATGCACTGTCTACTATATCCCAGTACCAGTTTTTCCTCAAGGGATTTTGGCTCTTGCGCCAAATGATGACATAAATTTAACAACTGATAAATGATACAACAACCTTAAAAACCATTCAAGAATTCTGAAAGAACACTAAGCACATCTAGAATAAACCAAAGATGTGTAAGCTCTAGCTTACACTGTCAAACTAAAACCCTTATTTTTTCTTTTGAGGAACCTAAATTGCGCCAATTTGTAAATTACAAGGCTAAAACATCTTTTTTTACTTTTTTCTTTTCTAAGGCTTGCACCAATTTTTGAGCTACTGCACCTATATCTCTGAAAGAATGGTCTTAGCGGGACACTATTGTGTGCAGTACTATGATATCAAAATGAAGACTACGTCATTCAAAATCTATTATGAGTGTTTCATTAAAAGTAGTCTTCAAAGCTTAACATTGGTAAATTTTGAATGTGGAATATCTCACAACCCTATTTTGATATCACTAGGTTGTCAAAATGGTCCACTTTTAGTGACATATTACATACAGCATTCCACTTTATGTAATATGTCACTAAAAGTGGACCATTTTGATCAAGTTGTCAAAATGGTCCACTTTTAGTGACATATTACATATGGTGGAATGCTGTAATCAAAGATTTTAAAACTCACTATTTGGTTATCAGGTTCCCCTGATCAGTAAGATATTCTAGTGAACTAACTAACCTTTGGGGCTAATCTCACATATATACGGCAATGATAGGTCACAACTTCTGTCGTTATAACCACCCTGTTCTACATTGGCAGATACACAGTCTTCTTCACCGGTTCTATCACTAGGTTGGCCTGGTGCCCAGTTATCAAATACGGACGGCCCAGCATTGGTACAGTCTACCCAGCGGAAGTCTCCCCCAGCTGCTATGTCATTTAGGCCTGAATGAAAAAAAAAAAGGTTCATGAAATATTATTCTAGAAACACTAGGTTGGCTTCATGCCCAGTTATCAAATACAGAAGACCCGGCATTGGTACAGTCTACCCAGCGGAAGTCTCCCCCAACTGCTATGTCATTTAGCCCTGAGGTAAAGGAAAGGTTCATGAAAGATTACTCTAGGTACACTAGGTTTTGCATTGGTACAGTCTACCCAGCGGAAGTCTCCCCCAGCTACTATGTCATTTAGGCCTGAGGTAAAGGAAAGGTTCATGAAAGATTATTCTAGGTACACTAGGTTGGCCTGGTGCCTATTTATCAAATACAGAAGGCCCGGCATTGCTACAGTCTACCCAGCGGAATTCTCCCCCAGCTGTTATGTCATTTAGCCCTGAGGTAAAGGAAAGGTTCATGAAAGATTACTTTAGGTACATTAGGTTGGCTTGGCATCCATTTATCAAATACGGAAGGCCCGGCCTTGGTACAGTCTACCCAGCAGAAGTCTCCCCCAGCTGCTATGTCATTTAGGCCTGAATGAAAGAAAAGGTTCAAGAAAGATTACTCTAGGTACACTAGGTTGGCTTGGCGTCTATTTATCAAATACGGAAGGCCCGGCATTGGTACAACGGTCTACCCAGCGGAAGTCTCCCCCAGCTGTTATGTCATTTAGCCCTGAGGTAACGGAAAGGTTCATGATAGATTACTCTAGGTGCACTAGGTTGGCCTGGTGCCCAGTTATCAAATACAGAAGGCCCAGCGTTGGTACAACGGTCTACCCAGCGGAAGTCACCCTCTGGTGCTATGTCATTTAGGGATTAATTGAAGAAAAGGTTTATAATGGGTTAGTTTGGGTAGAATTAGTTGAATTGATTTCAAAAAGGAATATCATCTACATGGCTCATCTTCCTCTGGCATTCAAAGAGTATTGTAACCGAGAAAACATTGACATTGCCTAACAATGATAATGTTAGAGTATTTCATATATGATCACGTTGAGGGTGCTGTAACATTTTGAAAAACTGTGCCAGCGGAATTATTAAGCTCTATAACTTCAATTCTGTTCAGGTTCAATGGATATAAAAAATATGTATTTTCTTTGAAACAATACCTTTCAAATGATACCAAACACATGCTATGAAATAAAAGCGCATTTTTATTAGGAGCCTCGCCAGATTTGAAAATGGGTCAAAACATGGAAAACTGTGTTGAAATAGAGGATCCCAATTTTTGGCATTATTTGGTTGAATTTTGATGCATGTTTTTCATCCATAACTTTGCCATTTGTTATTCATATGAAGTGGTTGACCCCTCATTTTGAAGGTAATTTTAATACCTTTCAAGACAAATTAAAATTTCACAAAACAAATAAAGTTGAAAGTTTTGTGAATGTCCCTAATAATGTACCACTGGGTGCTGGTCATGAGGGAGATTCATGCTCATGTAATCAAGACACTTTATGTTCAGCATTGTCTCGTAAGATGTTGTGACAAAAACATCTTTCATGTTCTCAATATTGGCTGATAAGTACCCATGTATCACATCCATACAAGAGTGCAGTCAAACAGGTGATCTTATTTTTGGGGAAATAGAGACAGATGCACTTCTGAAGATTTTTTCACCTTCCAAAAAGAAACCCAGCCTTCCTACCATTGAGTTTGCTGGTACTAGAGGCCGTATTTGATCAAAGGTAACTAACATTGGTTGTAGGTATTATAGCAAAGTTGAATTCAGAAACTAACTGGCCACCAAAAAGAACAAAAAACAGTGAAAATGTGAAAAAAAAGATTTCAAAGCTTCTAAGTAGTTTTGGCCTTTTTTAACTTTTCTGATATACATATTATGTCCTACTTTAATTTTTTCCACATTAAACCTTTCTATCCTCATTCTGTTTTTCAGGTGTTGGTTGACAAAAAATTCCTTTTGACAGCTTGTCATTTTATAATTTTCCATATTTTTCCTCACCAATCTTTGTCATGGGGGATTGGCTATCATACAATCTTTCCAGTGGTAATCAACCTCAAACAGACCTATGCAAAGCAACAAAATATAAATTGACAAGCCTTACCAAACCAATATGGTCCCGATGCATTTTGACTCCTTCCAATATTGATAAGAAAATCAAATTCTTCAGTAGTCTCCGCAATAACCAAATCAGAATTCTCAATTGATTGGCAATCAAGCCTAGCCTCCAACCAAGTCTTGGCATCTTCAGGCTCAGCAAACTTATAGCAGCCTAGATCAAATCCATTGACATAACCTGGTGGGCATCCATCTGTAACACAAATCAAACGAGGAAGGTATTTAAATTTCTGGGGTGGTGATGGTCGAGGGATAGATTTTCAACAAATTTTGAACATGGATGAAAATGAAAGCCTACTCAAAAAATCAAAATTGAAAGTAGCATCAACTTACTTAATCAAGTCTATTCCTTCATAGATACAGGGGAGATACAATGCACGCCGCCATTTTTATTCCGTCATGGAGACAAAATTGGGGGTATTCGGGTTTTTGCCGATAGCTTGCCAATAATGCATTGCACCTTGTCATGGTGTGCGAATATTGAAACACACACACATGCTTTGCGTGCAGGTTGGCATATCATTCGCGTTATAAGTATTATTTGCACAGATTTTCTATACTAATGTTGGGAGTTCACGGTTAATAACAAAACTGATTACACGGTGTTTTATTCGTTCGGTTAACCGTGTAAACGCATAAAACCATACAAATTCTCTGCCCGGCCAAATTCACACAGAGTACAGCCAGTGACTCCATGTGTGATGGATAAGCTTAAAACATGGCTATTTTTATGGCCAATTTCAAACTTTTGGTTTCATTTTATGATAAAAATGGTACATTTTAGTGTTCACAAAAGTCAATTTATCATTGGCCTATAACTGATTTTTACCTCAATTGCTCAGAATCTGAGAATTTTATGTGACATTTCAGAGGTTTTTTCCGTGACATTTCGAGTGATTTTGTTTACACTCTGCATCTGAACAATAGAGGGGGCTATGGTAGGTTATTTAACAGTAGTAGAACCTGGTAAGTGCCTGGATGTAAATATGACAAGATATACTCAATTTGATACGGCGATCGTGATTTGAGCCAGATAAAAATTGAAGTTAACCACCGATTAATTTTAAAAAATTCTAATTACTTTCTTTAAAATTGTAATCTTGCCGCCCATGGATCGTTTCAGTTGATGCAAATGAAAATGTTAATAATAGATGATATTTGGTGCAAAAGTCACACAAAATCCAAGAGAAAGGTTGATTGAACACATGTCACAGTTAACCGTTTGAAACAATTTGTAAACGCTTACGGCAGTTCCGTTCGTGTACACGGTCCCAACGTTATTCTATACGCGAAACAAAGTCTTAGTTGGGTCATCTGGAGGACTCCCGTGACCGTGGAGAGCGAAGGTTGGTTTCTCAATGGATTTGTCATCTTTGAAGGTTAATTAACGAAATTAGCG
>JXSR01S024569.1:34801-46346 GCA_000969725.1 Ophiothrix spiculata
GACTTGTAACATCCTTAGTTGGGAAGAAATGCTAATATTGTTACCCTCAAAGCCATATTCAATCGATTATTATGAACATTTGAAATATTTGATAGTGTTTCAAAGTGCCTCTAATCCAGTTTTGCACATAAAACATATTTAAGCGGCCATTTTGGATCCCAGAACAGGTGCCATTTTGATTTTTATACAAGCTCACAATACAATTAGGGGGCAAATGATCATGTTTTAACCCTAAATGTTATTTCCAGTTGATTATTTACAATATCAGGCATTTTAAACGCTGCTTTGGTCGACTTTAATGAAAATCAGCTATTTTCTCGGCCATCTTGCCGGCCATTTTGAATTTGCAATATGCATATGACATGATTTGGAGTCAGATGTATTTGTTATAGTTCCAGAAACTTTTTTCCAATAATAATTTTGAAGATGAGGTGTTTTAAAAGAATTTTTTAGGCCATTCCAATGAAAATAGAGTATTTGGGCGGGAATTTTGGCGGCCATCTTGGACTGACATTGGTAGCCATCTTGAATTTGAAGGTCAAGATGGGGTCAAATTATAAAACTGACTTCAAATCTGAGTTCCTTGACCCTAAAAACCATGAAAAGCACATGCTATTAAGGTCTGTAGGTAAAAATGGTGTAAAACCTCATTTTCAAGATGGCCGACGGCAGCCATATTGGATTTGAAGGTCTAAACGAGGTCAAATGGTAAAACTGATGTTAAATATGAATTCCTAGACCTCAAAAACCCCATAAAGCACATCTTGATCAGTGCTGTAGACCAAACTCATGAAAACCCAAATTTCAAAATGGCAGACGGCAGCCATTTTGGATTTTGGCCCCCCACGGAAATTGCCCACACTTTCGAGAGAGGCACCCTCGCTAATTTCGTTAATTAACCTTCACAGATGACAAATCCATTGAGAAACCAACCTTCGCTCTCCACGCGTTCACGGGAGTCCTCCAGATGACCCAACTATCTCGGCACTCGGAGTTGATTTTATTGGGAACCGATTGGACCCGAATACCCCCAATTTGAGCTCCATGGCTGACGACACCCTTACATGGGCTGGTATACAAAAGCCTGGTATCTCCTCTGTAAATCTATGATTCCCTCCGACACATGGTCAATTTTCCCAACTCATCATTTTTTTCTTGTTTTCTGTTCTAGAGCAATTTCTCTTTAGGCCTTATATAGCACTTGTCACATGTTTGCTTACTAGTTTTGCATTTCATTGTATTCTTTGTGTACAGTTAAAGGGACTAGCCTAGATTCCACTTAGAATTAAAAACTTATGGAAATGCTTTAAATAAAGCTGAAAAGTGCAGTAAAATCCAAAAAAGTACAAAAATGTACACAGAAATGGCTCAAATTGACAGCAAACTGATTTGCAATATATCTATTATAATATGTGATGGTGGTTTGACTATCCAGTGTTTTCTAAATCCTAAATTGGTACACTAGTCTGGATTTACCAGATAAAAGATCAAATGAAGCTCTTGGAGATAAGTTAATACATATCAAAAGAGAAACAATTTTATCAAATATAATTTTGTTTACCCATCACAGGTGTAGAAACAAGATCTTTTTAAGATTTGAAACTAGAAACACTTTTTCAACCATTTTTTGTCGCTGGCGACAAAAAATACAATTGGTAAATAATTTCATTTCTCTCCTCTGTTACACAAATTCAGTGGAAACTACTGGTAGGATATGTTAGTATAATCATGTGCTATCGATACATGTGAAAAAAATATATAGTCAGAAAATCAGCGGACAGGATCTAGACCAGTCCCTTTAATAATTAGGTAAATTAATTTTGGTGGCCAAAAGATGGTTCAATATTTTTTTTTAAACGTTTAATGTATCTTATTTCAATGCAAATAAGCCTACAGTTGTGAATATATATATATGATACATGGATATGAAATTTGAAACGTGTTTAGTGCACTCCAAAAATAAAAACAGACAAACAAACACGCCATCTTACCTCCTTCTGGTATTTGTATGGGTAAGAATGTATCCGGCGCCAGATCACCATATGCAGTATATGCATACAATGCAAAGATGTATAATTGACCAGGAACCAAATACTCAATCGTCACCTCCCTGGTTGCAGCATCCTCAATCTGTACGGTCTTGGTCGTGGAGCCGGTGAAGTCATAGTCAATTTTGTATCCTAGGATGTCGCATTTTTCTAGGGGCGTTTCCCACGTGAGCGTGACCGAGAAATCGTCAAATGCCTCTCCAAGGAAGTTAAATGGTTTTTGGTCATCAAGTGAGATTGCTGAAAAATAAAATTGTTACTATAATAAAATCAGAGAATATAGAAATCATCTAAATGTGACATGTTCAACCAAGACAGGAGTCGGAGCACAGCCATGGATGTAAACTACTGGAATATAAAATGGACCTTGCTCTTCAAAAGCTCTTGGGGAAGCGGTTTAGCACAGCGGTACTTCCTCGCTTTGCATCAATGAGTCCCGGGTTTGATTCCCGGTCCCAGCGCTGTAGGTGCATTTGGTTTTCAGTCTATGCTTGCTTCCGCAGGTTCTTCTCCAGGCACTGCGGTTTTCCTCCTGCATCCAAAACTGATTAAAGAAAGATCTTGGACCCCAAAGCTTCATGAGAGGCTTTCTTGGGGTTTTCTTGGCATTTAGCCTTAATAATTCTTTCTTTTCTTTCTTAGCACATTCTGCTAAGTGCCTATGAAGATCAAGGTCCAATTTTGACCTTGCAAACATATCTGTATATCAAACAAACACGGTTACTATAATTCCAAGGAGATTTTTTTCTAATTATGATACCCTAACTAAATTGAACAGGCAGTGGTGATTATTTGTTTGAACTAAATTAAATTTAAAAACTCTTGCTAAGAAAGTAATAGAAATAGTTGCTGGATGAAGTATTATAAAACAATTATAATTAAATCAAATGTTATGCTTTCCTACAAGATTGTACAACCTAACAAAATCATACGAATATGGATAAAATTATTTCCCAGAAATTATCTCAAAACCATGACTATACCCGAAGCAAAGCTGACCTGTCATCTATACTTATTTCTGATCATTCATGTTTTGACTGTCATGACTTACATTTGGCCATAACTTCGCACACGTATGGATTGGTGACGTTACAAAGCCTATCCTCCCATTGGCCAGCAGGATTTAATTCACCGCAATCTTGGTACCCCGCCGTGTCATCCGGCTGATTGGCTGCCCAGTTCAGGAACTGCCACGTTTCCAGACGGGCGCAGTCTTGTACCCAACGCCATTGGCCCTCAGCAGCAAGATCTGATAGACCTATAGAATAAAAAATGAACCAAGTAGTTTAATGCCAAGATGTCAGGCATGGAAGTCTTCAAAATGTCCTACAAAATTTCAATGAACATCAAATTTACTGCTATTTGAATGAGTAGATTCTTATACTAATGAAAATTTAATTCCCAGATTGTATAAAACCTCATGAAAACTTGTATCTCTGTTAATGTGTTAGCAATTGAAACATTATCTTCGTAATTCAGAAACTGCAATATTTTTACATGGGCACAGTCTTGTACCCGATGCCACTGGCCTTTGCAAAAAGATCAGATAAACCTTCAAAATGAAAATAAGAGTTTAATGTGTAGGCAAAATCTAAACACATACAGGTTTTGGTCCCCCTCCCCACCAACCAACCACAAACCCACCCACCTAACATCCTACACAGACACTCAATTACAACCACACAGTCCTTAGAGAAATAAATAAGTGATGAAATTACAACTCTTAAACAACATGTATAATAGATATCACATTCTAAAGAACATTTCTTTTTAAATTTCCTATTAAGCCAATATAACCATACTAACAACTTTTAAAAACATATATGCACCTTTATGATGTGAATATGCGAGTGATACTCCGAGTATTTACAAACAATAAAGGGAAACAATACTCTAACACCAGCTTTAATTCCTTTGAGGGAAAGAATCACTTGGTGAATTAACCCTAGTACTATGAAGGGGGGGGGGGTTCTTGCTGCAGCGCTAAATGACTTGGTGTACTTCTAAGTTCATCTTTCGCGCTTATTTGAGAAAAAATTTGACCTCAGGGAGGGGGTTAGTACAACTAAATAATTTTTAAAATGTACTTTAAGCTATTTATATAGCACATAAATGTGTATGTGACATTTACTTAAATGCCAAGGTTGAAATGAATATGAATATATTCATTTCAACCTTTGCATTTAAGTAAAGCTAGTAATTTTCTACAATATTTAGCAAAAAAATGCATGAAAATCTGATATTCCTAAGATTTTTTAGAAAATTTGATTTTTGCCAATATTTTCCAAACAAATGCTGATTTTTCACATTTTGGTGATTATGACGTCAAAGTGACGTCTTACATTAATAGGTGACCTTGATTTTGGTGTCAATGAAAAGAGGGGACTGATACCTATCCATTGGTACCACATATCAGGGTGTTTGGGACTCGCTATAAAGGGGGGGGTTGCAACAACCCTTCCCCTTCCTCCATATAATATGTTTGTAAAATCGCTCCGTATAACAAGTGTAATGATTCATCACCAGTATCATTTTTTATCATACGTACGAGGGGGCCTATCAACTTAGTCACCTATACGACCAGCTGATCCTGAGAGCGTCATCATCTGACGTCGCAACACCAAACCTGGGATCAGCTGCCAGTACAGTTTCAGAAAGCCTACTGTCAGTAGGCGAAACGTCACTTCACAAAAATAGTAAGTGGATTTTTTGCAAAGAACTTTGAAATAATTTGGAACTGAAAATCCTGATGAACCTATTCAATGATTTTATCATACTTACCGATCCACCATGGAGCAAAAGAAGCTCCTGTATTATTGATGAACGCCAGCTCTGCTGGGGTATTAATAGCTAACAGATCAGCACCCTCTGTTGACAAACAATCTGACCGAGCCTCTCCCCATGTGGTTGGTTCAAAAACAAACTTATAACAAACAAAGTCTGGGCCTGTTTCAAAGCCTGGCGGGCAAATATCACCTGGAAGAATCAAAGATATTTTATCATTGTAGTTTGAAAATGTCCTTACAAAGATGTATCAATCAATATTAATCTTGACAGAACTATATTATATAAACCTTGAAGTATGCAACAAGAAATCAGACTCTGTAATGAGATCCATAGCATTATCCTCTGTATTCTACAACATTGTGAACTGATGGTTTTGCATTGTGTAATAGACTAGTAACGATTTGAATTATGATTTTTATTAGGATTGATTTAGGCCAAATCACTACGTATTAATAGTTTTGTACATGAATCGTTCATGATTTTGGTTTTTTTTTAACTTAGTTGCTACTAAAATTGGAATAACCTTCCATGCCATATCATAAGTCAGGCCATGTCAATGAACTCTAATACATTTAAAACTTTTGTCATGACATGATTATTATTATTCATAATGCACATGTTGATTTTTATGCATTGTACATGCAATTAATGTCTTTTAAATACACTGTATTTTTTTTTAATTGTATATTATATTTTTCATATGTATTTAATGTAATTATCAGGGTCTCATGGATATGAGTTAAAACCCTGAATAAAGATTGTTTTACTACTACTACTACTACCACATGAACAAACATGGAACATAAGTTCATCTGAATATTCAACAAGATTGGATATGTGGTTATGATTTGAAAAATACAGACTAATTTACTTCCCCGTATGGTCATATTGGTTTATGTTCATTAATCGGCTGCTTGATGCATACTTCAAGGTTTATAGAGTATAGCAAGGAAATACTTATTGCTAAAGATGCATGCAAATTTGGTTATATATCAAAAATAAGATAAAAATCCTAAATTTCAGAAAATCACACCAACACATAATTAACTACTTTACTTAGCAAATTTTATTCAGACTTTACAAAAACAGTGACAAAAAAATGTTTTTTGTTGACATTTTTGGCTAAAATCGCACATGATCAACAACTCCCTCTTTAAATTTGACAAAGAATTAGGTATTCAAACACACTACAGAGCTCTTCATCATAAATCAACAATGGTGCATCCATGCGTACGCATAGTTTCATTGCACGAGGGGGGTTAAGCCACTCAAGTGTGATGAAAAAAAGCCAAAACATCGGATGCAGAGTTGTTGATTTGTGATGATGAGCATCTCTGCAGCGTGTTTGAATACCTTTCAACAACAAAATCGTCCTGAAATGTTTTCAATTGAACAGATCTCTACCTTCATAAAATATTCAGCAGAATCTGAAGCAAAATGCTACTTTTCAGGTTTTAGCTTTGCTGTTATCAACTGTTCCCCAGCACCAGGCCCTGTACTGTGTGTGATGCACTAATTTGAATATCAACTGTGGGTTCATCACAAATCAACAACGGCATGCTCCTGTATCAGTTTGGCGGAACTCACAATTCGGATACGTATCTGAATTTGGAAACCCACGTACATTTTGTATCCAAATTGTGATACCCGTATCAGAATTAGGATATGGAGGGGTATCCGAATTCTGATACGCCTGTCGTGGCGCAGGAAACAAATCGATAGCGCAAGCTGGCAAGTACATGTAGAACATCTTTCTTGCATTTATGATAAATGTATCTGTGGAAATCTGTGCAATTCCAGCGGGACAGCTTCGAAACATGTCCTGATAGCTCCTTATCACAGAAGGCAAATTAATTTGGCCAAAACTTTCTTAGAACTTAGATGACAAATGATGATAATGTTATTGACTTTTATACATACCTGCGAAGCTGAATATTAATTTCAGCTGATATCCTGTTTCAGCTGTTTTTAATCCAAATTCGGATACGGGTATCAGAATTTTGATACGGAGTATCTAAATTCAGATAAGTTTCCAAATTGTGAGGTCCGCCAAACTGGTATAAGGAGATGGGCGAGTTGTTTAAATACTATTTGCAAACTTACTATTCTCGGCAAGTGTTTTTATGGTGACTTGTTCATCAAATGGTAGTGACCCAAAGCTGACTGTGTTAGCAGCGATGGAGAATGTAAAGAACGTGTCTCTTTCCAAACCACTTACGACACCTTCAGTAGAACTTGTCCCTGGGACAAACACACTGGCCTGAAAAATAGGTCAATTCATTTTTATTATTTGCAAAACCATTCTGTCATATACCACAAATATTCTTAGCATAATTACACTTAAGGCAGTGGACATTTTACAAATAATGCAAATCATAAAGAAGTAAAAAACAAGCAAATGGAAGACATCAGGTGCTACAGAAGTCAATGTAAACTTTTAAAAAAAGAATTAATTACATGAACAAATTAAAACAAAGAACAAGACATGGCAAGGCTGGAGAAAAAAAGGATAAATTCATATCAAAAATGAAGACAAGATGAACGGAGACTTTACAGACAAGAGCCAGTCAAATGCTTAATAATGATTTTGGATTGGCTATCATTTTAGGCCAAAAGAAAAACATAGACTTGCCCTTAAAATTGATGGTCCATCAACCAGATATTTTTCTTATTTACCATGAATCCAAAATGCACCAAGAAAAAATAGTAAAACTTAATTTGATTAGACTATATTAATGTTTCTTGTTGTATTCATTCTAGATAGACATTTATTTTATGCAATTTTCATAAATCAATGTTGATAATTCATCTCTAATATCAAGCTAGTTTTGGAATGTTTACTGTTGAGAATGACAAATATTCACAATAAAAATATAAAATAAATATAGCGACCATATAGTTCACAAATTTTGGGTTGGTTGCAAAGGGCAAGACAAAAAAATTATATTTTAAGCCTCATGTCTTTCATGGTTCAAATGATGACATAATTTATATACTTACGGTTTGTGAATCAGATATATTGTAAGTGATTGTATAGCCAGTATTATCACAGCGATAAATGCTTGGTGTCCACTGTATCAGTATGGAGGTGACATTTGTTGCAAAACCGCTTAGGCTGGTTGGGGTGCCTTGACCTGGTTCTGGAATGATGAGAAATGGTCAATAATGATTGAATTTTATTCAACTTTATTAAGAAAAAGATCTATTTTTTCAGACCTTCATGTTTGAGGAGCTCAATTGAGCATGAGCTCCTACAGCTCTCCTAAACAACATTCCAGGAGAGTGTTTCACTGAGCTCCTCACCACCATTTCAAAAGCACTGTCTCACACAGGAATATTTGAAATAGAGCTCCTTATAACACTCCCCACCAAACTCAGGAGAGTGATTGACAAGTGCTCCTGCTATATTTAGAAATAAAGGCCTGCTTTTTATATGTCATATAATACTACAATGCTCAATCAATTCCCAAATTAAATGTCTACCTATTTGGGTCCGTATGCACAACAGAGGTTTAAGACCTAAACCGGATTCAAAGTTAGACCGGGTCTTAGTCAAAATCACCACTGTCATGAAAGGATCGACCTTTGAATTGTCTTAGAACTGCAACAGTTTTAAAATATTGAAGATTGGACCGAAAATTTACAACTCAAAATATGACAATATTGGTTGAGGAAAATATATTCAGCTGTAAAACAAAATGTCACTTAAACCTGGTCTAACTCTAAAACCTCTTTTGTGCATATGGAATTTAGTGTTTGGTGAGAGCTTTGAAATTTAACCAAACTGCTTATACTACAAAGTGTAAGGGTGTCAGCAGTAATGGTGCTCAAATTGGCGGTATTCGAGTCCAGTCCACTCAAGTCTTGAAAAACAAAAACAACTTTGAGTGTTTAGATTTGGTTGTGCTTAGAGGAAAAGAAATAGAATAGAAAGAAACTCCTTAAAACAAAAAATATAAACTTATCACTAAAATGGCTAACATTCAGGCAAAAATAGATTTGACATTGTCGTATTCACATAACAAAATATCAAAACCAAAATGTAAGCTTACTTGGGCCTGACACCTCGCATATATACTTGTACTGCATATCGCATTCTGTGTCGTTGAAATATCCATCGGTGCCCATAATTCTGGCGCAATTCTGAGGTGGCTCTACTCGGTTGTCGGGTTCATCATCCCCCCAATTGTTACGAATCCAAGATGGCGATTCCCAGCAGTCTACGAAACGCCAGTCACCTTCCGTAGCAATGTCATAAGCACCTGGTTTATAAAAACAAACGATACATTTCAAAAGTATTAAGAGCAGAATTTGGCAATGTTGGTGCTACGTATTAAGGATATTGCATATTTTACCAAATTTAATTTCTCCCTCTTCTATTGTAACCCAAACTAAAAAAAGTCAAAGGTAAAGGGGGAGGCTGTTATTTACACAACTTGGAGTGCCCATCCCTCTCTCAAAGCAATTGGGTCAGACTCCACTTTTTGTTATATTTGCAATGAGAGTGTTGCACACCTCTATCCATGCACGAATGCAGCTGTTTAAGTCTACTGTGGAATCTGTTCTTTTGTACAGCTGCGAAGCTTTAGCAATCACAGAATCTCTGGGCAGTCGCATTGATGCATCCCATCGTGCTCTGATGCGCTACTGTCTTGGTGTGCACTACCCGGAACGGATATCAAACACAAACTTGTATGCCCGTTCTCAGATAGAGCCTGTGACTCAGAAACTGACTCGTAATAGACTTCGTCTGCCACTTCCCATGTTTCTGCACCCGAAAAAACAGGCTACTGAACCCTATCGCCACGGTGGCGCACTACGCCGTACTTTCCGTGTGAATGCATTCAAATAACTTTGGTCACAACGCCCCGTGTCCTTTCAGACACGTGTTGCGTCAATTAGTAGTAGTAGTACCTTCTTAGAATGCCAATACCCAGGTCAGAGTGCCTATTCCTCTTTTGTAGCAATTGGTTAAAACTTCACTTTTTTGTTATATTTGCAGTGAGGGGATCACCACATCTCCTTCCCCACAAGTCTGTTACCTTCCCAGAATGCCAATACCCAAGCCAGAGTATCCATCCCTCTTTTGTAGCAATTGGTTAAAACTCCACTTTTTTGTTATATTTGCGATGAGGGGATCACCACATCTCCTTCCCCGCAAGTCTGTTACCTTCCCAGCACTAAAGAATGGGTGGACAGGAGCACATTAGAGTAAGTATCTTGCTCAAGGACACTATACACATCATCCCCAGCAGATTCAAACTCAGGACGCTCAATGCCTAATGATAAAGAGTTGAGGACTTATACCCCTACAAACTATATTATGCCGACTCCTTTGTAACGGCGATTCTTTAAAGGTAAATAGACCTATATATACTTTTTTAAGTCCCATTGGGCACACTTATTACTCTGAATCCCCCCAAAACAAACTTGGAACTTGGTCAAAACTGGATAGGGAAATATTTTTGGTTAGTTTAAGCCAAGAGTAAATTTGTTTGACTCAAGATGAGTTCGGGCTTAACCATGTACACAGAAAAAATCTAGTTGTAGCCACTGGCTTCTAAAGATAAAAATTCAGTAATTAGCAGCAAAAATTATTTTTAGCTGTAAAATTGTGCTATTAACACCATTAGTTTACATAATGTTTCTCATCTCTTCAAATAAGTTCATCTGGATTGTTGTATGGACAGCGACAGAGATTTCATTTTAACAAAGCCAAAAAAGTAGCAATGTTTCAATGCTACTCAAGCAACTTTATCAGACTGACAAAGTTGTTTACCTTTCAACAGTGACCCGTTGGATGTTTGGGAAGAGGCTGAAATTATTTTATAAACAGGAGAGTAAAACACACTTTGAACAAAGATAACTGGCATTTTTTAACCGCATCTATGACCAGCTGTTTCTCTCAATGCTCTCTACATCCAAGACGTCCAACAGATCGGTGTTGAGAGAAACCATATTGCCAGGCTGATGAAGCTGCTGGTGCAGCAGTGACGTCACTAAAAATGTGAGTATATTTGCTCAATTGTTCTTGGAATAGTAACGATGAATCTCATTCACATATATAGTTACATGATGTTGCAGACTTAAGTAACAAGGGACCAACCAGCAGTTCCTAGCAGTCAGCCGCCAGTTGAGTTTTGAAGCGGCTCTTATGAAACTGTCATCAAATGAGTGATTTCTAACCAAAATGCTACCTATAATAGTCAACTATTGCCAAAATATGCAAGTGCAAAATGAGCAGAAAGTTAAAAGAAATTTGTTCAAATTTAATTAATTTTACTGCAATAGGCAGGATATTACATTATATCAGTATGTTGACATTAAGTAATTTTAAGATGTTGTCTACAAATGTCTTTGTATTACAAGATTTTGTGTACTACTCTTATTTACCTATCCACCAATCATCTCCTCCGGCAGCAGCTGCAGTCTCCGCCACAAAACGATTTTCCAAGGCGTTCTGGATAATGATCAGGTCAGAGTCTGGTGTCCGCAGACAATCATCCCTTGCATCTGTCCATGATGCAGCGGTATCAGAGAATTTATAGCAAGAGTACTCCTCACCGATAAGAACCGCTTGGTAATCCGGTGGGCAGTTGTCTGTTGGGAGGGAAAAGCGTTAAAGCTAAATATGAACAAGTTTTTAAATCAAGATTGAATTCTAAATAATACAAAAATATATAATAAAAATATATGCAATTTGACATTCT
>JXSR01S024570.1:15490-29521 GCA_000969725.1 Ophiothrix spiculata
TTGATGTCATTTTGGCGGCCATCTTGGTTTTCTCAAAATGCTCAATGGTGCGGATTTTGCATCATTCAGTTCTGGAATCTATGGGTCTCGGAGATTAAGAATCAGTCAAGAACAATTGTGCAGACTCCATTTTGCACTTTTTCTGTTTTCCCACAGACTAACACAACTTCAGTAATAGTCGATCAATTGTTATGAATGGGGTGTCTAAATATGCAGAATTATCACCAGATTTTGGCTGCATAGCTGATATAAAATTGTTATATAGGTTTAAAAAATTATGGTGTCATCTTTAGGGGGTAAGTTATTTTTTGTGCGTAGTTTAGATAACTAAAACTACAAACATGCTCAAGTTGCAACCTTTTTTTGTTAAGATCATTTGTTGACTTAAATTCGGGATCCAATTATTATGGTTTTTGATGGAGACGTCCCATTTTAGGCTATTTGAAGAAATAGCCTTCAATGCCACACCCAGACAGAAAATTGAGCAAACAGACATATTGTGATTGCTGACGGCCTGAGAAACTTCATATGTGACGCGTAACATCAAAAGGTACAAGTTGTCTACCTTTGACAAAATTGAGATTTCTGTGTTACTTTAAAGAGAATAAATTAAGCTTTAAAATGATACCTTGCTTGTGAAAATTGAAGTTTAAATTTTGAAGATATGGTGAATAAAGATGACAATTTTCTTATTATTTTCCTTATAATTTACGAGCTTTATTTGCCTGTATCTCAAAATTTGCTTGGCCGAGAACTTGTACCTTTTCATGTAACGCGTCACATATATATTTGTGACAAATGGGGTGGGAAGAAAATTACGCTTTTTGTTAAATATGGCGCCTCTAGAGGGTGCTTTTATTGGCGGTTACCAGGAACCAAAAGTGTATGATGTGAGCTACAAATTGACCAATTTGGTGCTTTTAAATTATATTGAACCAAATAAGCACTGAATTCCCTACCAACCCCACCTTATGATGTTTTTGGACATTTTGTTTTTTCTTGCTTCAGATGGTGACAATAACATGGAAAGGGACATTTGGCGAGAACATTTCTTGTATTACTGACAAAGAAGCAAGAAAAGTATAGATTTGCCAACCATAGACCTCAGGTGAGTGTGATGAGCTACGACCAATTATTCATCGTTTAATCGAGAGATTAACTTAGAAAGCCAACATGCCGAAAGAAATTGATTTACGTGATCTACAAATGGTGTTGACCTCCCATGAATTACAAGTAGAACCCATAAAAACTCAAGATGTAGCAGAAGGTGCATTTTCAGATATGATACATACCCTCGGCTTAAACAAATTCTATCCATCTAAGTTGTCACTTTCAGATGTCATGGTCATTAAGAAGGATATTAAGCATCCAAAGTTGGTCGACCTTCCTTGGATAATTATACACAGCCTCCTCATGATTGATCATCGAGCACGAGACGAACTGTTACCAGCAGTGACAAAATTAGAAGAAAAAGTGGCTAAGAAGGTTGAAGTTGGAGATGACTCGGGCTTGAGTGATTTTCTTTTAAAAACTCAAGACACTGGCGGTGGCAAAGATGACAACTCACGACTTAACCCTTTGGATATCCTGGTCGTGATATTTGCTTGTTGCGATAACTTTCTAAAACAAACACTGGCTCAGAAGATGTTTATTTGCAAGCTTGCCATTCCTTTCCTGTATCCCTTAGGGTCAAAGGGCAAAATCATGATGTCTCTCTGGAGCCTTAGAACGATAACAGTTCAATGGCAAACCAAGCAAACTGCAGATATAGAAATGCCAGTGACAGATATATCTATGCCATTGGTGACGTTTGTTAGGTTGGGCAGGCCACCATTTTCCAAGTCTAAATTGATGAATGGAATCATTAGAAATGAAAGCCATGACACATTTTTCAACAAAGATTGCAACAATGGTAATATAGATAGAAAGCTGGCTGATGGTCTAGTGGAATGTTCCTGGTTTATAAAAGACAAGAACAAGAAAGAAGAACACCTTCCAAGCACAACAATGTTTCTTAATCTACGAGGAGATGCGTCGTCATTAGAGAAACAGATGCATGTTTTGCAGGAAATATCATCAGTAGTGTTTGTTATAGCCACTGCAGAAGAGCTAGCAAGAACCCCGAACACAAAAACATGCCAAAGGATTTTGAATTCTCATGCAAAAGTCATTCTCTTTCTTATCAGTGGAAACAACATAAAAGTAAGACAAACGTGTATCAAGGCAGTCGGGGAAGATCTCATTGTAAGGAAAAAAGCCCTTATTATTTCAAGTACAGATTGCAACGGAGAGGAGTTAAATGCAAGTGAGCTCAAGACTATCGCTAGGAGACGACTGTCAGAGGCTATTGCTGGTGACTGCTCTTGTATGGATATGAATGAGTGTGTTCAACTTGCGAAGCAAAAGGAGATCATCATAGACGAGCACAATGATATTTCTTGTTTACGAGGTAAGACCCTTGCTGGAAATGTTCTCAAACACATAAAAGGAAGAGAAATTGCTAACTGCAAAGATCTCGAACTTCCGTTACAAGGAGATACATGGATTGAATTCTGCAAACTGCTAAAGAAGCAACACAGAGTAAGTGAGAGGGATACGGAGTCTTTAATAGCAGGTCAAGCTAATAAGTGTAAAGAGCAGATGGACAACCTGCGTGAAGAGCAGGTAGAATTATGTCAAAAACTTACTCCTGTCATCAAAGACTTTATATCAAGTATACAGCAGCCATCACGGGTTGTTTTGTATTTCTTAAAGTGGATGGCAATGTTCTTGGATGAAATATCAAGAGCTACTTTACCCAATCTTCGCAGGGAGTATTTTAATCGGTGGACCGAGCTCCATGAGGCAAAACATATTCTAGTAAAGGAAAATACAAAACATTTGAAAACAAAAGTTGATCATGCAGAAAAAATGCTTGCTAGTGCATCACTTGGATGTGAGCACCTTTTCAGAGAAATGGGACAGATTTACGAAGCCATCAGGAGTAGCAGACGAGCAGATAGAGATACCAAGAAAACAGTGGAATATCTGCCAAAAATAGCTGCCCAACTGCTGCTGAAAGGCAACTCCTTAGAGTTGGTTGATGGAGACGCGTCAAGTGTCCCTATATCATGGGTAAAGGCAGTGCTGTATCAGCTTGGAAAAAGTATAGGTAACAAAAGATTGTTTGTTCTCTCAGTCCTTGGCATACAGAGTTCTGGGAAATCAACTCTTCTGAACACCATGTTCGGACTTCAATTCGCCGTAAGTGCAGGGAGGTGCACAAGAGGAGTGTACATGCAATTAATACCAGTTGATGACAAAGCCGAGCTGCCGTTTGAGTACCTTGTTGTTTTGGATACAGAGGGACTCCGAGCACCAGAATTGGAACAACTGAAGTACCACCATGATAACGAACTTGCTACCCTTGTGGTCGGTCTTGGAGATGTGACCATGATTAATGTTAAAGGAGAAAACACGGCTGAAATGCAAGATATTCTACAGATTGTAGTACACGCATTCTTAAGGATGAATACGGTCTCAAAAAATATCAAAAATCACAGGACGTGCATATTCGTTCATCAGAATGTATCATCGGTTAATGCTGACGCACAAATGATGCAAGGACGCAAGAAAATGTTGGAAAACTTGGACAAAATGGCTAAAGAAGCGGCTAAGAGTGAGAATATATCAGATGTCAAAAGATTTTCCCAGATTATCAACTTTGATGTCCAAAACAACGTGTGGTACATATCTGATCTATGGCATGGTGATCCACCTATGGCCCCTGCGAACACTGGCTACAGTCAAAAGGTGTACACAGTCAGGCAAAACGTCTTAGAAAAGATTTCAAAGAACCAAACGACATTCCTGACAACTTCAGATCTCTCTGACCGTATTGCTGATCTATGGAAAGGAGTTCTCAATGACGATTTTGTCTTTAGTTTCCGCAACAGTCTCGAGGTTAAGGCCTTTAATGCCTTACAATCAGAATACTGTACCTTGGAATGGAAGTTGCAAGATGAGATGAAGTTTTGGTTAATTGCAGAAGAGAGAAATCTCAAGGTGTGTACAACTATCGATACCCTAGAGAAATACTTCGAGACTTTAATGGTCAAACGTTCCGAAGTTCTAGGTGAAAAAGCTGAAAAGGCCAAGACTCGTCTTCAAGAGTACTTTGTTAAGAACAATCTAAAAGAAATAATAATTCAGTGGAGACAGTCCAAGTTACACAAACTAGAGCTAGCAGTTGACCAAATACGAAGTGAGAATCATGCGGACCTGCTGTCAATCAAAGAAGCATGCCGAGTAGAAATCTTACAGTCTGGGGAGAGGCAAAGTATAGAGAAACGTATCACAAAAAAAGCTACTACCCTGGCAGAGGACATGAGAAGCAAAACAGAAACGATGACTGAAGCTGAACTGGAAGAAATGTTTGATGGTATGTGGTTTAACATGGCAAAAGATCTTCCAATTAGTAGTGACGACAAGGAACGTAGAATGGATAAACTGATGGAAGAAATACTTTACGCAAGATTTCATGCTCATAGAAGTTCCTTGAGACATGAACTAAAGAGTAACCCTTTGATTAATCCACTGCGTACACCCTTAATTGGTAGTATCAGACTGGAAGACGTCAGTGACGAAGACATCAGTATGAGCTCCTTTTGGTCAAAATTGGTGAACAAGACATCAAAGTTGATTGCAAGAAAACAGGCAGTTTCACAGATCTGCATAATTTTGGAAGGAATCAGCACACATCTTAATGCGCAGTCTAATTGTAACACTAAATTTCAAAAGGCATACGCCATAGACATCATACATAGAGTCATGAAGGCAATTGACAATATCAATCAAAGCAGCGATTGCAATTTCACGATTCTTCCACAATTTGAGGTTAAACTAGTAGTTCTAGTTAGTCGTCACTGTGTCAAGGTGTTCAGCAAGATGCAGTCAGATTATAACAAAAAGCATGGCGTGAAGGCCAAAGTGGAAAAGTACAGGAAAACTGCCTGGACACTATTCAAGAACACAGTGAAACAAAGCACAGAAGAAGTCATAGCAGGTGACGCCCTGTGTACACAGCTACATGGATATATTTTGGAGGCAGTTAAGAAGAAAATTCCAAGACAAGTAGCTAGGGAAATTCTCCAGAGCTTTGAAATGAAGAAGTACTCCCTGCTTGTCAAAATACAGGATGACTATGCTAGAAAAGGTAATTTCGAGAATTACAAGTCGTTCATATCAACTAGAGATATCAAAACGTGTGCGTTGGGTTGGCTCATTCAGTACATAAATAAACAGATGTTTGAAGTAAGAGTACGAGAAAACAAGGCGATAGACATTACAGAGCAGGAGAACAAAAATGATGAAAAAACGTGTGTCAAAAAACAAAATGACCGTGGTATGTCTAGATATGGAGAAATTGCTCAGTCACATGTTGCAATGATTATGAAGTGTATTTCAAAAAGTATTGAAGAAGCAACTAAAGAGATAGATAAGGAGAAAAATGGAAAAACAATGAGATCATGGGTTAAAATGTTCTGTAAGGGAGTTCAAAGTGAAATAGCAGTACCCCTTAGTGACCTTCATCAAGTTTGTGAACGAAAAGTAGAGGATTTCAACCATCTGAGAGAGATTATTGTGGACCAGCTCGATAAAGTTGAAGCAGATGTTGTGAAGATCTTTGCTAATGAAACAGGAAATACAGTACATTGGCTAGCGGAGTCTCCACCAAATCTAGTTATAAATAGAATCTGGGGATGTGATGCACAGTGCCCATTCTGTAATGAGCCATGTATAAACACCAATCCAAGCCATTATGTTGATGATAAGCAATGCCACACATGTTTACAGCACAGACCAAAGGGAATCGGCGGATCACGCTGGGATTTCGATGGTTATGTTGAAGACGAAAGTATTCAGGAAAATCAATTAGTAACTCACACCTGCAGTTTCAGCGTTCAGTGTAAGAATCTTGATTTCTACTGTGAAACCTGTAGATATGAATGCCAGAAGAACAAAAAATGCACCAACACAAAAAAAGAAAAGCGTTTCCGCCACAAATTTGCAGATATTAAGACTTACCTTGAGGAGTGGGATATAGCTCCCGATCCTACCAATGGTGTGTCCAAATATTGGATGTGGTTCATGAATAAGTACCAACATGAGTTGAAAGATTTCTATAAGACAAAGTTGCCCGTAATACCCGAATCATGGAAGACAATTACAGTGGAGGAGGCCTTGGATGACATGCGTACAATACACAATTAAAAACTCACATTGAATAACAACGGAACAGAAAGCGCATCTAATAATAAATTACATCTGAAAATAAAATACTATAAAGGTGGCAAGTCACAAAGCACGCGATGTGGACAATATAAAGACAGCATTCACCAAGCATACTTCATGTGTAATTTGTAAGCTTCTGAGACAAGCCTATTTCTTTCTAAAGTTACTGTTTGGGAACCGTTCACGCAATCAACAGAAACAAACAATAACAACAACAGCAACAACAAAACAAATACAACAACAACAACTAAAAGTAGAACAAAAAATATGATACCAACGGAGTAAGATTCAGAAATATACCAATCAAAAGAATCATTCGTAAGCTATAAAAAGCGCAAAACGTGTAAGCATCGGTGTTGTGAAAGACGAACATAGGCTCGCCTCAGTTAAATGAAGATACTTCAAGGAACTGACAACTTAAAGTTAAATTCAATAACTGGAATACACCGTTGGACTCGGATTGAAATTATTAAATCGCTGAAGGATTTAGCAAAGATTTGACTAAAGTATAGAATGTTTGGATGGAGTTTGCTGTGCTTGTGCTGTTATTCTTATCTATAATGAAGGAGTCACAGAATAAGCCAGCATAGTTATAAAAAATAAGCTATAAACAAATTGTTTAAACAATGTCAAGAAACGATCATCAAGCTTATAAAGAAGAAACAAAGTAAAAAGAAGAAAGAACTCTTAATCCAAGGGGCATACCCTATCGAACAATGTTCTGACGCCTGATGAATAGAAATCAAAAACAGTGATGCAAATGTTATCATCTACAAACTTTGCAGGAGTGAAACGAATGATAGGATTCGTCATCTAACTAAGTAACCATCTTTGACTGTCACTGAGAAAGCTAACATATTTTAATACGAGCTTAATTATGAAGCAATGGTCAAAATAAAAAATATCACAGTATTTCCACCAGCTATCTGCTATTTTGACAACAATAAAGATCTCGCCCTTCAAAGTTACTGTTTCCGATATTGAACTTGTAAGAGAACGAATGGTAAGCTGCTGCATGGGGTCTGAAGTATGCAACTAATATAATTAGGCGCTGGAGCACAATTTGGCAACTTTATTTTTTACATGCTTTGCAATTTTCTTGGAAAATCAAAGCTGTGGTCTAGTTGTGGCCAACCGTACAAAGTTGTGGCCTAATTGTGCTCCAGCGCCTTACTATCAATTCCAACCACAAGCCGATTAGTATCTACAAAGACGTGAGCAGGAAATAAATTTAGACCTACGACTTCAAAGAAAAGGAATGCGTTTTGAAATATAAGCAGAGCCTACCCTCCAGTATCTCCAGATGATTATCAAACGTACTAAAGTTTTTCATTTTTAAAATTAGATTGAAAGAAATTATTGACGCCGCGAATGCAAATCCAACAATACAAAAGCAAAACCATAAGATGTCCCCAAGGAAATATGTCTACATGAGTTAAAAGGACGCCGAAGAACTAATGATGAAATGAGTACGTTTTTTCATTCCACGGCATTCCAAGGAATCAAACGGTAGATCCTGATACAATTTAATCATTCTAGTCACCTTGGTATGAAAAACTGCCTACGTCAAGGAAGTAGAATTTTTGTTCTTATGTGAATCAGTACAACCAGAAGTACATCCAAAGAAGCACAGTTTGCTAAACTTAGAAGAAAAGCAACAGATAGAATCATAATTCCTCATAAAATTCCTAACCTGCTATGATCCAAGTTATACTAGTAACCTGTAAATCAAGAAGAAGCTATCTCACAACTGTAGTTTATTATTCCAAATTCTAGAAGATGGATTTTTTAGACAGTACAAACGCAAACACCCTAATCATCAGCATGTTAAAAATCAAAGAGAATGCCATGACACTTTTTCCGAGAAACAAGGCGAACACAGAGACTGATAAGCCAAATAACTCTGCCTATAAAACCAAATCAAGTTAGAAGCTGACTAGAGAGTAAATTCAACATAGAGAAAGAAACTGAGCTCACTATAAAAGAAAGAGCATCTTATCAAGACATTCCAGAGCCAGACCAAATACATCTACAGCCCAACTAAGAATGTCAACGTGAACCAACCAACGTCGGTAACTAGCCTAACAGCGCGGACAACCAATCCACTATTATAGAATACAAAACCAACAGCATGAACATTCAAACCAACAGCGTTGACAATCAATCAATCAATCAATCACTAAAACTTATAGGGCGCCTAAATCAAAACATTGTTCAAAGGCGCCTTGGCACAAGGAAATAACTACTGCACTGACAACCAAACAAATGTGAACAATCAAAGCAACCACATCGAGAACAAAATAATAATGAACAACCAAAGCAACTACGTCGAAAACCAAACTGTGATGAACAACCAAACCAACCTTCGAAAAAATATATGTCTTGGTTTATTGTTTTTCTTCGTATAGAATTTCCTACATTATAGTTTGTGCTAAAATAGTCGTTATTCAATCAAATTTCATGCATATCTATATAAACAACTATTTTCATAAGATAATATATTCTAAAGGAAAATATTCTATACGATAACGATTTTCATCATCAATTCTCTTTCTAACCCCAAAAAATGCAATGGAAAGGTGTAAATTATTTCAACTTGTACAATTGTTGCATCGAATATTCTATGTGATAGTGGACTCTGTACCGCCCTCAACAATAATGGGACTATCAAACCAAAAACGTATGTAATTCATGAGTGAACAAATCAAAGATGTTGCAAACTAATTCATGATGAACAAATAAACTCATGGAACAACCAATCTATGATGAACAACTCAAAAACCAATTCATTAACGACAATATCAACAGGGCTGCAAACTGATCAATGATGAACAACCAACGTACCGCTTTGACAACCTATCCATTATTGAACAACCACACCAATAGCATCGACAAACAAACCAATAGTATTGACAAAAATCAAACATTGTTGAAAAACTGCCCATGACGAGCAAGGGAACACACAGCGTTGAGAACCAATCTGAAATGATGTCCTAACATACAGCGTCGAATACTGAACCATCAAGTACGATACCCAATCAATACAAACACCGTCTACAACTAAGCCAAGAAAGTTCATCAGTTCAACAACTAAACTATGATGAACACCCACGCCAGCAGCGTCAACAAAACCAACAGTTTCGGCAATCAATCCATGATGAAAAACCATACCAACAGCGTCAACCAATTAACATCCAATCCAACAGGTTCAACAACTAATCCGCTATGAACAACCAAACCAACAGCGTCAATCAATCCAACAGGTTCAACAACTAATCCGTGATGAACAACCAAACCAGCCGATCATCAACAACCAATCTAACAGTTTCAACAACTTATCTGTGATGAACAACCAAACCAGCCGAGCATCAACAACCAATCTAACAGTTTCAACATTTAATCCGTGATGAACAACCAAACCAGCCGAGCATCACCAACCAATCTAACAGTTTCAACAACTAATCCGTGATGAACAACCAAACCAGCCGATCACCAACAACCAATCTAACAGTTTCAACAACTAATCCGTGATGAACAACCAAACCAGCCGAGCATCAACAACCAATCTAACAATTTCAACAACTAATCCGCGATGAACAACCAAACCAACAGCATGAACAACCAATCTAACAATTTCAACAACCATCCGTGATGAACAACTAAACCAGCCGAGCATCAACAACCAATCTAACAGATTCAACAACTAATCCGTGATGAACAACCAAACCAGCCGAGTATCAACAACCAATCTAACAGTTTCAACAACTAATCCGCGATGAACAACCAAACAAGCCGAGCATCAACAACACATCTACCAGTTTCAACAACTAATCCGCGATGGACAACCAAACCAGCCGAGCATCAACAACCAATCTAACAGTTTCAACAACTAATCCGCGATGAACAACCAAACCAGCCGAGCATCAACAACAAATCTACCAGTTTCAACAACTAATCCGCGATGGACAACCAAACCAGCCGAGCATCAACAAACAAACCAACAGCATCAACAACATATCCAACAACTTCAACAACTAATCCATGATGAACAACCAAACCAACAGCATGAACAACCAATCCAACAACTTCAACAACTAATCCATGATCAACCAAACCAACAGCATGAACAACCAATCCAACAATTTGAACAACCAATCCATGATGAACAACCAAACCAACAGCATGAACAACCAATCCAACAGTTTAAACAACAAATCCGTGATGAACAAACAAACCAAAAGCAGGAACAACCAATCAGACAATTTCGACAACCAATCCGTGATGAACAACCAAACCAACAGCGGGAACAACAATCAGACAATTTCGACAAACAATCCGTGATGAACAACCAAATCAACAGCGGGAACAACCAATCAGACAATTTCGACAATCAATCCGTGATGAACAACCAAACCAACAGTATCAACAACCTATGCAACAACTACAGCAACCAATCAGTGATGAAAATCCAAAACAGCAGCATCAACAACCAATACAACAGTTTGACAACTAGTTAAGAATGAACAACCACACAAACAACGTCAACAACCAATCCAACAGTTTCAACAACCAGTCCTCGATGAACAACCAAAACCAAACCGGCAGCATGAACAACCAATCCAACAGTTTGACCACTAAATCAGAATGAACAACCACACCGACAGTGTCAACAATCAATTCAGCAGTTACTACAACAACAAACAATCTAAACAATTTCTACAACTAATCCGAAATGAACAACTAAACCAATAGCGTCAACAACCAATCCAACATCGAAACAAAAACTAAACTAGAGCTATTTTTTGCTCTGAGAGCACGACAATTTGGGATAGGTTGGGATACATTAGGTAGTCTTGCCACCTTGTATTTGGTAGATATGAACTTTGCACTTTTTATTCAAAGTTTCAGTAATATTCCAATGTATCTATGCAAAGTAAAATAGGACGGATGTCGAAGTCACCATGATGCCTTTTGATCGCTGCTTCAGGATGAATAATTTGACACCCTAATTTTTGAAATTGAACAAACTTGACATCTAACCTTTGACCTATAAATTCTTGGGTCAGAGGTCACCTACTTGTGCTTAGTATTTCTTGTAATATATCTGTGCAAGTAGAATGATTCTGATACCATCAACTTGGAAGAAACTGATTTTCAATGATTTTTTTAAAATGTGACCTTTCACATCTAGGGGAGGGTCAGATGTCAAAGTCATCATGACAACTTTTGATCGTTACTTCAAGACGAACCATTTGACACCATAATTTTTGAAATTGAACAAACTTGAAAATATTACCTTTGGGATCTTTGGGATCAAAGGTCACCTACATGTGTTCAGTAATTTGTTTACAATATATCTGTGAAAGTAGAATAATTCTGCCATCTTTTGATACTGATTTTTGATATTTTTTTAAATAAAATTTGCCCTTTCTGGTGACCTTTGACCCCCTTAGGAAGGGTCGCACGGCGAGGTCACCATGACAACTTTTGATCGCTGCTTCAAGACGACCAATTTGACACCACAATTTCTGAAATTAAAAACACTTGAATATTTGACCTTTGACCAATGAACTTTGACCTTTTGGGGTCACAGGTCACCTTCAATTGTTCAGTGTAATTTTATCAATCTATCTGTGCAAGCAGAATAATTATACCACCTTGCACTTGGCAGATATTGATTTATCATGATTTTTTAACAATGTGTTCTTTTTCACCCCGTGACCTCTATTGACCCCAGATATTTTTTTCGTCAAGAACTTTTATAAAGTTAAGGTTACCGTATGCGATAACCCAACTGTAAAATGCATAACGGTTATCACTATGGTATTCGCTGACGCTATTTAGGAAGCTAGCGTCAGGGACTGATTTATAGATATGCATGAGTTATCTTTATATCCCTATTCTTTATAATGGGATAACACCCACTTAATCAATTGTGTGTGGAAGTTTATAATTTCTAGTCCCTAGTGCTGCCTACTCATGCGGCAATAAAAAATCATGAAGCCATGAAATTAATTTGTACCCCGTTGTGATCACTAAGCGTGAATAACTGTAGTCCTTTTGTTCTGATCATTATCATTCGATTAGTTTTGCCAGAAATAAGAACACAGTATAAGCACAATAACAGTTTAACGTATACCCCCCCTTAATTTAGAGTGAAAATCGGGCTGTTTTACGCTATTTCCAAGTCAAGCGGTAATATCCACCGCTACATATAACGTCTGCGTTCTCTATGAGAGAAATTGCAACAGGTACTTGCACGTTAAGTTTTGTATCATACAATTCAATGAGAAAAGCAGTCAGAAGGCGAAATTGGCTTGAACAATAGCAAACTAAAGCTCTTAATTTCTGGATGTTGATTGGGAAACGGTTGTTTTAATAAGCATTAGTTAATATCTGGACTATGTTAGACATGTGTGTAAGTCAAGGTGACACACTCTGATTGTATAAAATACACGAAGTGAAAATATAAGTTGATTTTTACGTACAACTCTAATTGAAATGTAGTTCAATAAGGATTCTGCTGACACTATTTTCACAGCTGCTCATTTGCATTTGAATAGAAATAAGGTTAGCGACGAAAATAGCGATCGCGGATTTACAACGCAACCTCTTAACTGTCAAGACCTTTCATGTCCCCAAATTTCATGACAATATCTTATATAATGTAGATGAGTTGAAACTTTGTTTAGTGAAAAACAGTTTTTTGACCTCAGTTGACCTCATATGAACTTTGACCCTATGTAGATCACGTGACAAAATTAAACTGACTCACTGCTACCTTGGACCAAGTTTGATGGAAGTCGACCAAAGGACTTTGGAGATATGGCCTTTCGAAGTGTTGAAAGAAGAGGAAACGCTTCAAAACAGACCATTTTTTGGGGGATTTGCCATCCTTAATGGAAGAAAATGGCAATGCTAAAGATATTACATTAAAGTAAACCAGGGAGGATTATCATACAGGAGATATTATATTGTCGTATATAAGGATGTAAACAAACACATGGAAGTAAAAAATCATTTTTGGCACAAAAATTGAAGTAGAATACAAATGCCCCCTTACTATAAAGAAAATTAACATACTAGATATATTAAATTATTGTACAAGGCAAGAGCACTTGGTAGACTTGTGTAGTCAAAAATAATTTTCTCCTCTTTTCGCAATGAATATTCATGTTTAAATATTCATGAGCTTATTAATTTGTTTTATTATATAAATATTCCGAATGCATAGAGTCAGGTTTTGACATTAAAATAAGAAATATAATACATAGTTATATTGCTGAAAATATTGACGGCATATTATTATTGTTAAAAAGTTATATTCCATGTAATTGTTGAGTTAAAACTCTTAAATTATAACGACTATTGAAAAACAAAAGCCACTTTGCTGCCGGGAGAGAAAAAGAATAAGAAGGGAGACGCCGGCAATGAAATGAGTTAAACCCATCTTAAAATCATATCTTTATGTTCTTGAAATTTGATATCATATATAAAATATAACCCTCTATATCTATGAATTAATTCTAGGATTACATATAATCATACAATTTACCCTTTGACATTTTGCCGCATCTTAGTTTGGTTACGGCCCCACGTTTCAGTGGCGCGCGCCGAGGCTCGATATTTTACCGCTAAACGTTGCGTCATATGCATGATAAGAGTGTCACAGCAACTAAAATTGTCACGGCAAATGTGTTACATTTTAGTGAGATAAATTATCTTCCGTTGCACACCCCTTCATATTTATATAATAAA
>JXSR01S024570.1:105159-117228 GCA_000969725.1 Ophiothrix spiculata
TATCCAACGATACCAAGATCACAAAAATCGACCGAGGCGTTACGTAATTATGACGTCATAAAGGTCGAAAATCGAAAAAATCAGAATTTTGGCAAAGATGGCCACCATAATCAAAAATTTTCTAAATAACGGAATTTCATCGGTTTTTTGCATATAATGAAAGGAAATGACAATTCTAACATGCCCTGCAAGTTTCAGCCTCATAGCATGTGTATTGTTTTCAAAATGGCGATTTAAAATTGTCAAAAATGTCGCTGGGTTGCAACAACCCCCCCTACACCCCAACTTTGACGGCTCACCCTAACCCCACCTTAGGTGGTACCCCCCCCCCCTAATTTTTTCATCAAAATGACCGCAAAGGATGTAAAAGAGATACCCAAAAGCCTGGGGTCGGTTGCTTTTGCGTTGTTATGCTACGGGGAAAAAAACCTTGGGGGGGGGGGTTGCAACAACAACCCCCCCCCCTGGTTAGACGAGGGTTAAACTAGAATACTATGGTTTTAGAGGCATCACATTTGATTGGTTTAAAAGCTACCTGAAAGATAGCACACAGTTTGTACGATACCAAATGAAAGATTCAGAACAAAAGGATATCAAGTGTGGTGTTCCTCAGGGGTCAATCCTTGGCCTACTGTGATTCATATTGTACATAAATGATATTATTCATTCGACATCTTTGCTTGAACTTGTTTTGTTTGCAGATGACACGACACTTCTCTTTTCCCATCCTGATATTCAATCCCAAATGCATAAAATAAACAATGATCTAAATGAAATTTGCAACTGGTTTAAAGCAAATAAGCTATCTGTAAACGCAAGTAAAACAAATTATATGATATTCGGAACATCCCATACTACAAACAAATTTGTTGATATAAATGACTCAGAAAATATTTCTCAAATTTATGAAGTTGATTCTACAAAACAAATTCTTGATGTAAAACTAGATAACAAATCATTGAATAGGGTGTGCTCGACAAAATTTTTAGAGTCATTATAGATGAAAATCTAACTTGGAAAAATCACATAGCTGCAATTACAAAAACAATTTCAAGGAATATTGGCATGATGTCGAAACTAAAACACTTTCTACCAAAATCCATATTATACACCTTGTAATGCTCACTAATTTTGCCATATATCAACTATGGAATTCTTACCTGGGGAAGCACAAGCAAAATGTACTAAAATAAAATTCTCAAACGCCAAAAATGGGCGATAAGAACTATATCAAATAGCCATCATAGGAGCCACACCGGCCCAATATTTTCAAAATATGAAATTCTAAATGTTTTTGATACCTACCATTTAAATCTTGGAGTGTTTATGTTCCAACATCATACAAATCAGGTGCCTAATATCTTCAAAACATATTTCACTAAGCATGCTGAGAATCACAAGTACAAGACAAGAAATGCCCAGGATTATATTATAAACAAAACAAAGAAAACATTTTCAAACCAGGCTATAAGAAATTGTGGACCATCATTTTGGAACTCTCTTGATAAAACCGTCAAACAATGTAAAAATGTCAAAAGCTTCAAAACTAAATTAAAAGAAAATGTTCTCTATAAATAATAGTTTGAACACTTAAACAAAAACCATGTAAAGAAACTGATGTCGTGGAAATCGTTATTTGATTATTTCCTTTTTTGGGCATTGTCTTGTCTTGTCTTTTTTTTTTATGTTTCTCTTTGATTAGTAGGTATGTTTTATTTTGTTATTTTTTTTTCTAGGGCATAATTGTCTTACTGGCCTTTTGATTATGTCCGCAATATCATTTTTTTTTACCTTTATATGTTGTTATGTATATATGATATTGAAATAAAACAGAATCAGAACAGAATCAGAATCCTTAACCTTATCCATGCGGCAAATGTCAAAACTAAGGTTCATAGATTCTTAAAACCTGGAAACCTGATTTATAGAAAAAGCACCACCGATAATGTCCCTCTGGCTATAAATGGTGATCAAACAGCGGTGATATATTACATATCACCGTAGAGAGCCAAATGTACGTAGACATACACCACTATTTCTTTTCGTTTATTTTCGTCGTGTATTCGTGTACGGTCACTACGTTATTCATAAGTTCTCTCCGTTATGTACAGTGTGTCTCAATAAAAATGGTACAAGTTTAAAAAGCGCCCTATGTGGCAATACCAAAAAGACTAGGGTAATATAATGATACATCACTGTAAAGAAAAAAACTCTAAGCTTTTGAATGTTGTTTGTTTTATTACTTTTCGCCTTTGCAAACTAGAGATATGCTTCATTAAATTGTGAAAAACCCATTTGCGCCACTTTTTCAGATAACTGATGGAACATTTGTTTTTGATATTCAGTGCCTTTTCTGTTAATAAAAATGTTCATTGGTAGGACAAGAACAGTGGCGTAGCTATGGTGTCTGGCGCTCGGGATAAGCATTGAAACTGGCGCCCCCCGCTAAAAATGGCGCCCGCTGGTACACCCCTCCCCCCAAAAAAAAAAAAATGCCAACAGCTTTGAAAAACTCCTCTTTTTTTTGGCGCAAATGGGTAATTTCTGCTATAATTTGTCTAAAATTTTTCAAACAAACTTGCCCCCAATCCCCCCACCCCCGTAGCTACGCCCCTGGACATGAATGTACAAATTACTAAATATCATTATTAATAATAATAATAAAGCATTCTTAAAACGCGCAAAAATCATCCTGAAAGTCTCGAAGCACGTGAAAACAGGAACAATGAACAAAGACAAACACGATGAAAAATTAAGAAACGGGAAATGCCTGACGGAAGAGATGGGTTTTTATCTCGGATTTGAATTGACTGAGAGAGGATATGTTACGGATGTTGTTTGGGAGTGACTTCCAAACAGTGGGGCATTGAAACCTAAATGAACGCTCACCGGCAGATTTGAGATCTGAGTTTGGTATCTTGAGAATCTTTTGAGAGCCGGAACGTAAAATGCGGTGTGGATTATAAGTAATCATGTATTGATCTTGAGCTTCAAGTGTGATAATAAGTGATGAGCTGTCAACTCATATGAGTAGGTCACTTAGCAACATCCAATAGGGTTTCAGAATGTTAAAAAAGAGAATGGTGGTGAATTAACTTGAAAAAGTTATCTGTTATCTCTAACCTTCCGTGTTCTTTTTTTCCAAAGAGATTACATACCATCATAAAGAAATATTATCCATGTAAGATAAGAGGCTTGAAGTCTGGGAAGCATTGAATATACTTGCTCATTCGGACTTTAAGCACCCTAAGAACGGCAGTGCGAGCGCAGTTTATGTTTGATGAGCGAGTCTTCATGGTACTGAAATATCATGAAACTAGAAGTCCTTATTTAGTTCTTAGGCAATTCAGGATATCAGCGACAAGTACGAACTTAAATAAAGAAAATTATGGTAGACCCAGAAGTGGAAGTGCGCAGCTTAACATCGATGAAGTTCGGCGAGCAATTCATCATGATCCTCTGATAATATCAAGAAGAAACCATTTGCCAAACATTTCGAGAGGTACTTTAATCGTATTGCAGGTTTAGATTAAGCTTGGTGCCCATACATCATGCTTCGCAGGCACTGTCTGAAGCAATACAGCCAATGCTTAGTTAATACCCAGCAAAGGTTTCTCGCAGATGTATTACGTGCTTGCTATGTCCGAATGAGCAAGCGTTTTCAGTGCTTCCCTAATGAATATTGCTAAGTGACTTACTCATATTATATGAATGGACAGCTTGTTACTTATTATCAAATTTGAAGCTCAAACCAGTACATGATTATGGATATTGAATAATATGTACATTCTAGTCCTACAAATGACCATTTATTAACAGAAAAGACACTGAATATCAAAAAAACAAAGTCCAATCAGTTTTCTGAAAAAGTGGCACAAATGGGTTTTAATGAAGTATATCTCAAGTTTGCAAAGACGAAAAGTAATAAAACAAACGGCATTAAAAAGCTTAGAGCTTTACAGTGATGTATCATTATATTACCCTTACAATTTTTATTGAGACACGCTGTATATGTTCAATTCGTTATCAAAACGGTGGTCCGTTTTGCACACGTTCGGTGGAGGTTGTCACATTATTCGTACGTTTGGGCTCTATGCGGTGATGTGTGACGGAGCCTTTACGTACCTGAATACGTAATCTCAGATACTGAAGGGCACGTTGTTCGTCCCCAGCGCACATACACTGCACCCGGTGTAACAGAGCTGTTTTTGGTTGGCAAATCTGGATCTAAAGATCAAAGATAAATACATCGATATTAGCTGTTTATAGTAAAAAAAAAACTATTGACCTGTTCAAATCAAGTTAATCGGTACATCATAGCCTTTCATGTTTGGTTTAAGCCAAATTATGGAACCCGCAATTCCGCAAAGCCGGTGTGACATCGGTATAACACCGGTGAATGCTAGCGATGCTTGGTTAGTTACCGGTCGACAACCGGTGGTTGTGTGACCAAAACATTATATAGAAGCAGCAAGATTTTGACTCAGAACTAAATTCATGCAACATGCTTCCGACATCTCTACGGCTCACGGACAACGCCCCGTGTCCGCCCGGACACCGTTCCGACACCTGTCAGTCACCGACCGGTTGGATTCTGTTCGGTATAACGCCGTAAACACATCGTAATCACACCGCAAGGCTATGTGACCAGGGTATGCGAAAACACTTTTACCTACCTTCTAAAACAGTAACTGTATATGAACCTGTCGCTCTATTACCAGCTTGATCTGTGAATGTAAAGGTCACCTCCGTCTGTCCAACTGGGAAAAACTGTCCCGACTGATGACTCTGATTAACTAGATTAACTATTCCAGAATCATCTGCTGCTATGCACTGTGGTAACGTGACCTGGTTAGTACCTCCAGTGTTGTGTGGTACAGTTACAGTCTGGTCGGGTGGGCACACTACATTAGGAGGTGTTACATCACCTATAAAAGGGAAATACAATCCTAAAAAATTGCTAAATGTCCAATAGATATTAACAGGAAAATCTGAGTTCATTCAAAAGACTTGTTTGGTCATTTAAACCACTGCTAAATCAAGAAATCAAGGAATCCTGCCAATTGTCCTTTTTTGTAGTACTACTTCTGCATGCATAAATCATAATTATTATCGTGTCAAAGGTACCTCAAGAAAATGTCGGACGACGGTTACTCCAAAAGAATGACATTTTTGATCTTAGATCCATGATGAATTTTGACACCTTAACTTTTGAATTCGGACAAAATTGAAAATTTGACCTTTTTGGACCTGTCCCACAAAGAAGGGTCGGACAACTAGGTCACTATTGACACTCTTGATCGCTGGTCAAAGACGAGCAATTTTACACCTTAAACGTTAAAATCAGACAAGTTTAAAAATTGTCAGACCCCTGTGACCTCATTTGACCCCAAACATTTTTGTCACGCCATAACTTGTCGAGTCATCATTTTTTCAAACTCATAGCGAGACCTATTGGTCTCGCCATGAGCCTCGATCAGTGTGTGCTGAGGTCCTATGTAAATGTTGATTGATTTGAGTTGATATATGCCTAAACTAATATATTCTGGAGGGTGTGTAAAATGTTGCCTATTGGTATTGAGCTATCCCACATGGCCGCAGAAACAGCGGATTTTCATTAAAATGGACCAAAAACAGCCGTTGCAATGCCTGATATCGTAAATAATCAAGAGGAAATAAGATTAAGGACTACATCAAGATCATTTGTATCCTAATAATATTGTAAGCTTGTATCAAAATCAAAGTGGCGCCAGTTTTAAGATCCAAAATGGCAGCCAAAATGTGTTTTTATGTGCAAAAATAGATTAGAGGCACTTTAAAACCGTATGTTAAACACCAAATGTTCAAAATATTTGACGGAAAATGGCTACGCAGGTAACAATAGGAACAATTCTTGCCAAACAAGGGTGGTTAGAATGTTTGAAAGTCAATATGAGGCCTGTATTGAGATCCACAATTGCTGCCAAAATACGTTTTTATGTGTAATGGCATTGAAGGAAACATTCAATCCCAGAAAAGAAAGTGAGAATGTTCAAAATCCAGTATGAAGCCTGTACTGAGATCCAAAACGATCGCAAAATTTAATTGTTATGCACAAAAATGGATTTAAGTGAGTTTGAAACTGTATTAAATACAATATGTTCAAAATAATCAATTGAAAAAAGCTTCAAGGGTAATTACGGGCGCATTTCTACCCATAGGAAGTTGTTAGCACATTTCAAATCCAAAATTTATAATGTTTCAAAGTTGCTTATGTCTATTTTTGTGTATGCAATTGTATTTTGGAGGACATTTTGGATCACAGGAAAGGTTCCATAATAGATTTTAAACATGCTGACAACATTATATTGGGAAGAAGTGTTAATACTGTTACCATCAAAGTCATTTAACAATTACTATTATTTTTTTATATTTGGTGTTTTTGATACCATTTCAAAGACATCTTACCTATTTTAGTGCCTAAAATAGTATTTCGACGGCAATTTGGATTTGTTACATGCTATTATACACACTTATATGGGAATCACAAATCCTGAAAGCCATTTTTTATTGATTTTGTTGGACATTTCCTGTTTTTGATACAAATTGTAAGTCACTGAAACATATTATTAGAATAAAAAGATATTTTGGCGGCCATTTTGAATCTCCCTTCAGAGCATATGCATGCGCGTAACACCCTGGACACATAAGCCGTAAGAAGCCGCAACGGCAGAACACCGATATGACATCAGTATGACACCGGTGAATGCTTGCGATGCCCGGTTCTGTTATTTAGAACTATTATAGATAAAGTTTGATTTGGTGGCCGTTTTTGCCAAAATCCAGATTTTTCGACCAGAGAGACCTTTATGACGTCATAATTACGTAACATCTTAGCCGATTTTTTTGATCTTGGTATCGTTGGATAGGGGAGGATCATACCTATCTAGTTCATAGGGGGTTCTGTTCTAAAAAATTTAGGGGGTTGCAACAACAACAACAACCCCGCCCCCCTTAGTTAAACGTGTTACAAAAAATAGCCTGGGTAGACGAGGGTTAAATAAAAGTTTAAATAATAGTAATGTGATCGGTTCTGAATTAAAGTGAAAATAGTTACCTATGACTTGGTCTTTTTTAGATACTGTGATTACTCCAAATAGCATGAGGCCCATTATCAGAAGAAGAAAACCATAAACAACGACGACAAAGATCAAGGCAGAAATCACTTTCTTTAATGATGCAATCTTTTCCTTGAATACATGATTATTGTCAGATCCTGTTTGGTGCATGAAAAAATATCACTTAACACGATAACTATAATTTATATTTTATTGATACTACGTGAATCAAAAATTTAAAAAAATCTTGAATTGTGCACAGATTACAGATAACCTTGACCATGAAATGAGAACCAAATCATAAGTTTCATATTGTTTTAGTAAAACAGATTTAATATCCTTTAAAATGCCAAAAATGATACAAATCACCGAGATATGCCCAATTTTGTAAGTACACATCTTTTGCTTTCATTCCATGGGATTTGTACACATTAAACATGTGCTTATCATGAATGCCTATGAGAATGTACAATTTCATGTCTTTTAGATATTTGCCACTATTATAAATTGTATGTCTAATGCTGCTTTCATACTAATGTCGCTTTGCAGCTTTGTCGCTTTGTAGCTCCGGTCGTCTGCTTCGTTTCACACTTTTGTAGCTTTGCAGCTTTGTCGCTTTGCTGCTTTGTCGCTTTGAAAGTTGAATTGAATTCAACTTGCAAAGCAATGTCGTGCGGCAAATTTTGCCGATATCGATTACATCAGCGACATTGTAGCTTTGCCGCAGCGGCAACCGGAAGCGACAAATGTATGCCCATATTTGGCGTAGTGCAGCGACAAAGCTGCAAAGCGACATTAGTATGAAATCAGCATTAGCTTACCGACTTGGTTAGTAGAATCCTTAATTTCCTTTCGTTGTACTTGTACTCTAGGATTTTGATTCATTGCAGACGGAATCTTGTTGTCATTTTCTCTATGTGTCATTGTTGTCTGATCCAAGCCAATGTAATCGTATTCTAAACCTTGGTTAACTCTACCAAGGCTCACTTCATCATACCTTTCACCAAAGTCATTCCTCTGTACGTTTGATGACATTTTGAACTGAGACAATTTAAAAAATAACAGTGTACAGAACAGAAAGACAAGCAAACATGTAATAAGCAACTTTATCCGAAATTTAAGGTTGAATGCATGAATTCAAGAATACGTTAAATATAACAAACCAACAATCTCTGTTACCAAATGTCACGCGAGTTAAATTTTTTGACCCTATCACACAGATAAATCAAAACCACAATAAAACAACAACAACAAAAGAATATCAATACTATGATTATTTTTTACACGATAGGGATTTTTGTAATTTTTTTTCCCAACAGATATTTACTTTACGGTCCCAAACCTGGACATAATGAAATTAATAACACATTTGTGAGCATTTTACAATGCATTGGTGTATTACAAATCGATTGTATAATGGTATGTATTTAAAATGCTAAAACTAAAACGCTGTATCGTTAACTAGATATCATAAGACAGTTCTTGCAAAATGGTATGTTAAATGCTAAAAATAAAATGTTGAATAAATTTGACGGCCTGGCAGTTCTTGCATAACGGTATTTACGGTATGCTAGATAATAAAATGCTCTATAGAATTGCACTATGGTTGTCAAATGCTAAAAAATACACAATGGTTGATCAGATATAAAAAATGTTTTTGCAAAAGATATGTTATACAGGGTGTCCCAATAAACATTGTGCATGGGAATAGAGCTGATTTTCTCAGAAGTTTGTCTGACTATCTTCTTAACCCTCGTCTTACTAAGCCTTTTTTGTAACACGTCTTCCTTTTTAGTACCACAAAGGTGCACTGACTAGAACAGTGCATTCTTTACACTACTCACGGATCTGATCTTTTCAAAGCGGAGTAATCGCACATATGCATTATGCTAGATACAAAGCTGTATGGCCTGTCACAGACACATTTTTAATACCACGAAGGGATACTGACTATAGAAGGATGCATTTTTAAAGGAAGAAGAAAGATAAAATGTGACTGTCCATTAGGGTGCATCAAACGCCCCTCATGTTAATGGAATTTTTTCTACCTAGTCTTAAAATGTTCCAATTGTCACAAAATTAAGATGCACCAAGTTTAAATTAATTTGGACATTGTCTTGGGTAGCCACGGAGAGCTTAAAGTTACAGTATATGTTCCAATGTGGAAAGTTCGTTGACCCCTGTACAACCTCAATTATAATATTGTTTTAAAGTCTCGGCACCTCTTGCATAATACCATAGGTAGAACAAATTTTGATTAGATGTGGACATGGATCCTCTCAGCAGTAAGTGCTATCCCTGCATGCAATGCAGTAGTTGTTTTTTTTCAGTTGATCCAAAAAGTATTTTGTGAGGCCTATCAATTCACTGTGAGCTACTGTGGGGCAACTAATTTAATTTCTTGTACAACAAAGAACATTGGTATATTATATCTAATAGCTGTCAACATTATAAATTAGCATGTAGGAGTGGGCTATAAATGGGTGATTTTTCAGTTTGCCTTGTCAACAGTTTTTTTGGATTGCACTTGACCTATCTCAACTTGAAATGACAAAATTTTTGGTTATAGGTCCAAGAAAAAAGTGTGCTGCGCCCTCTAGTGTCAGTGTGTCGCCATAGTAAATATCTGTGTATTAGAGAAGAAAATGCTTAAAATCTAAAAATCTTTTACATTTTGAAGCAATTTCAATGTTTTAATATGTGTAAATAAGTTATGAAATCCATGTTAAGAGTTTTCATGACTATTAGACATTTCGTTGTCGTAAAAATTGACGTTTTCCTTCAAAATTGTGTGTGAGGGCGCTTTTAATGATTATGCGCAAAAGAAATTGCTTTTGCTAATTTTAAGGTAGCAGCTGCCAAGGCGGTATCAAGTTTGATCTGCTTACAAAATTTGAGCCTTCTATCTACTTTAGTTTGTCAGTTAGACTCGTTTAAATACGTCAATAATAACCCTATGTAAAAGCATAGGGGTCAACGAACTTTCCCTATACAAATGTATAGGAACATTAAAATAACGTTAAAATGGGTACTACGATCAAACTAATTATAGTACAAGGCTCAAATTTCTTGGGTAAATTAAACATCAGAGTATCCTAACATCTGCATACTTTAATTTACACAAAGTTGTACAAATTCCGCATAATTGCAAAAAGCGCCCTCGCTTGGAATTTTGACCAAAAACGTCAATTTTCAGGAATACGAAATGACTAGGGTTTACAAAAATTTCACATTTGTGTTCCTTTGACTCCACTTGATAACCATTGACCCATTCACAAATCAAAAAGATCAAGAATTGTGAATTAAAAAACAATTTTTGTAAAATAAACAAGAATTTCTCTAAAATGGCATACGGTCACAAGAGGGCGCGGAACACTTTTGTCTTCGACCCGATTAATTTTTTTTGTTGTGCTTTTTATCATGTAAACACAAAAGGATTGTTAAGGATTTCAATTTCGCAAGCGGGGATTATCTATACTTATTGACTCCAGTGAATAGAATAAGTATTGGGTTAACAAAATATTTTACTACGGATTACAAAATGCATTGTTATGCACGGACAGAACATTTGAACTAGCTAATTGTCGAGATACATATCTTTAATTCAGTTACAAAAATATAGCAAGTTAGGCATACTTTAATTAATATGGATATTTTTCCTTCCGATCACAAATTTGCAAAAACGAGATTGACACGGTGTTAGAAAATTGTCTAAAAATCATCTTTTTTCGCAATGTTATAGACAACGGCTTGGTAGAAATATTTTTTAAACTTTGATGATTCATAACATCACAAAATCGCCAATTCACCCCAGACGAAAATTTTACCACTTCTCAACTTCAAAGCCTGATATGTCAGTTTGCAGATCGTCGCAAAGTCCCCTTTTTCGGTGTGAGTCGTCACATATATGTAATTGATTTGACTCCTCTATAGCATTGTTGAAAATGAGATACAGTCTTAACAAAGAATAACAAACAGATATAACACATGATAAAGATCAAAAGTTCAGCGCTGCATACCAATATCAAAAATAAACAAACAAACAAAACAACACAATAAACAAACAAATAAACAAAAGCAATCAAGCAAAAGATATTGATAATTCACATACACTATAAAACTTACCGTGTAGCTTACTTTCAGACAGTAATTATTTTTAGACACTAATTACGAAAATTGAACGGCGAAGGCATTTGCGTTGTCTTGTTAAAAAGCGGAACATGTATTGAAAAATGTTTATTCGAACGGTGACGTGACCCGAAATGATGCGCTTTATGTTAATGCACGACCATAACCAATAATAATAATGGCAATGGCATGTGATGCTACATATTTTAGCACGATTAGGATGGCCCAAACCATAGTTGGCCTCCAAACAAAATGGCCATATACATTGGACCAAATGTTTGCTACCCGTTCATACTTTAAGTTCGATGGCAATTATTTGGTGACGTCACGACCAAATGTTTTGTTGGAAAAATGTGTTTGAAGGCCGACTATGGTTCGGCCTTTTAACTTGTACATTTCAAGGGATAGGTTCGATTGACTCGAACTTGGTTCGATTGACTAGTAGTCCAGGAAAGATATTCAATTTTAATGCCTGACGTGGAACAAATTGCTAACAAAAAGTTTTCTTCAGAATACATTTCTTTAAGATGTCCATAATGACATTCTAAAAATCCGCTAAAATCCAAGTTGCAGAAATATGTTTAATTTGCATAAATTCAAAATGGCAGCGATTTCACAGATTTGTGATCATAACTTGAGATCGGAGATACGTAAAGGCAAATATTAAAGTCTACAACTATGTTTTAGGGTCGGTGAACACAAATACAATACTGACAAGATATAGTTTGGTGCTCTGCACCAATGTGTGTCTCGCGCATGCATGATGTTGACTAGGCCTACGGTTCCGGTCTATGGCTTCCAATTTGTCACCTCCTCTCACCGAATGACCTTTTTAATTTTGTTT
>JXSR01S024570.1:118163-128613 GCA_000969725.1 Ophiothrix spiculata
TAAAGTCATGAGCTTGCTTGCAATGTACCTCTAATTTATTCTAAACGACAATTATCAGGCTTTACCTATCACGTGCTCCTCCATAAACACATAGTCAGCGCTGAACACAACCCTTATAGTCCCGCCCTGCTGGGCGAGACAATAACAGTTAGTAATTGATTCAGACCTAATTTGTATATACAAAATAGCCGCCAAAGTTGATAAGTAATACTTTTTTACCGTATCTTAAGACCTATCTTTTTACATCAAAAGGAATCTGTTATATGCTGAAAAGTATATTTTCAACAGAGATTTACTAAAGCATATAACCAATGTTCTTTGACCAACAACAAAAATCAAGATTACAACTGATACCAAATTGGAAAATATGTTTTATTTTTTAATGTTTACAGACCATAGGGTGATATGGATAATTTTCGAGTTCTGTGGGTATTACATGGCAATTGTTGGGTAGGTAGATTTGAGGGTCCTGAATCCAAAAATGAATGTTGCTAAGCCACCAGGGTGTGAAATAAAAAAATAACGACCATAAAATACATTACAGTATAGTAACAAAATTATTTTACCTTTACTGTAGGCTCATTCTCCAATAAAGCGTGCAACTTTAGTTAGAAAAATGTTGAAATTTCGACTACTAATAATTCATAAAAAACATACAATATCATAAACTCTTATGGCTTCTGAAGAAGAAAAAGTGTATGGGAGATGTTTAAAAAAAACCTTGATTTTTTAACCATTGTATTCCCTAGAGAAATGTTGAAATTTACACTACTAATAACTCATGAAAAACATACAAAATCATAAACTCTTATGGTTTCTGAAGAAGAAAAAGTGCATGGGAGATGTTTAAAAAAAACTTGATTTGTTAACCGTTGTATTTCCTATTCTTTAATTACGTATCTGTCGCTACGTATCTGTTTGCATCCTTTCTTTGTCTTTAATATTCATTTTTGAGAAGATTTGTTTTCTTACAAATTAGATTTTTACACTAAATTAGGAGCTCTACACATACTACACTGTGGTGAAGTATTTTCGCCCATAGTATAGTGTACTGCGTTTTACGAGAAGGCAACAGAATGTCCGTTACGTATCTGTTTCGACGTGACCATCACATAGAGGTTTTTGATATTAATATCCTTGTAAATCGTTACTGTAAATATATAATTCTATATAAAATACTCAAACAAGTTTGCTGGATAAGCTTAATGCGGAATCATCCATCAACAGATTTATATTGACACTTTGTTATCGATTTTAGAAATGATTACGTACCTGTTTGCAATATTGGCGACACATTTCAAAAAGCTCGTATGCCATATCAAATACTTAATATAAATAAACTTTATATGTCATTATCAATACCTATTACGGGCTGTTATATAATGTGGTTTATGTTTAATATGGTCGAAAATTTTAGGAACGGGGGGGCTCATGAAACAGAAAAAGTATGGCTGGCGACATGGGGAAATTGAAGATTTTGCAGATTTCAGATTTATCGTTATCTACTTTCCTGGCGTGCTAATATAATATGTTTAGCTTCACACATGTTATTAATGTCACTCTAATGTATTAACTAAACCAATCAATCAATTGTAATAGGCTTGATAACGTTAAACAAGCAACACGAACATGAGCGACACCAAAACGGCAAAGTTGCACACTTTATCAGAGAATGAGCTTGTAGCAAAACAAAATACTCTAGGGCCTACAAACACTAAAGAACATACTAATGCACTTTGAATGTTTGTTAAACCACCATGGCCAGAAAAGGGAAAAAAATAACGGTCACTTGATGCTTTGACCATAAACCACATACATTATAGGGTAGTATTATATACATTAAAGAACATGCTATTGCTTTTAAAATGTTTGTTTACATACATACGCCAGAAAAGGTGCAACCCCCCCCCCCCCGGTTACTTGATGTTTTAATCATAATTAGCAAAAATCCTGTCAAAATACTATATTTTCATTAGAATGCCACTATGATGCATGTTTCAAATTCAAAATGGCCGCCAATATAGCAAATTTTCATTAAAATCGATCAAAACAGCCATTAAAATGCTTGATATCATGGATTTAATATCATGGATAATAAACAGGAAATAATATTTAAAGTTACAACGAGATCATTTGCCCCGTAATGTTTCAATCATTCAAAATGGCGCATGTTCTGAGATCAAACATGGCTGCTAAAATGTGTTTTTATGTGCAAAAATGAGGCACTTCAAAACAGTATCAAAAACACAAAATATTCAGAACAATTGATAGAAAATGGCTTTGTGGGTATCAATAGGAGCATTTCCTCACCAAAAATGATGTAAGCATGTTTGAAATCCAGTATGAAGCCTGTATTGAGGTCCAAAATGGCCACCAAAATACGTTTTTATGTGCAAAAGTATGTTAGAGGTACTTCGAAACAATGTCAAAAACACCAAATGTTAGTAGCAAAAACGCCAAATCTTCAGAATAATAAATGAAAAATGGCTTTGTAAGACAAAATAGGAGCATGTCTTCCCAAATACAGTTGATAACATGTATTGCATATAATATGAAGCCTGTATGAGATCCAAAATGACCGACAAAATATCATTTTATGCTCGAAAATGGGTTAAGGTGACTTTGAAACTGTATCAAATACACAAATGTTCTGAATGATTACTGTTTGGGTAACAACAGGAGTATTTCTTCCAAAATAAGGGTGTAAGCATAATTCTAATCCATTATTAAGCTTGTATTTAGATCCAAAATGGTGCTAAAGTACATTTTGTTATATGTAAAGATGGGTTAGAAGCCTTCTAAACAGTTAACACAATGTTCAGGATAATCAATGAAAAAGGCTTTGTAAGAAACAATAGGAGCATATCTTCCCAAATACGGTTGTTAACATATATCCAATCAAGTACCAAAATATCATTTTATGCTCAAAATGGGTTAAAGTGACTGTGAAACTGTATCAGAAAACACAAAATATTCAAAATAATTGATGTAAAAAGGGCATTAAATAATATAATTTTATGCTCAAAATGGGTTAAAGTGACTGTGAAACTGTATCAGAAAACACTAAATGTTCACAATAATTGATGAAAAAGGGCTCTTAAGAATATTTCTTCTCAAATAAGGGTGTTTATAGCATGTTTCATATCCAATATAAAGACTGTACTGAGATCCAAAACAGCCACCGAAATGCTATTGTAGTTACAAAATGAAATGCGACTTAGAAATGGTATTGAAAACGCCAAATCTACAAAATAATAGATGGTAAATGACTTTAATGGAACTAAAAGGAACATTTCTTCCCATATAATGTTGGTAGCACTTGTGGATATAAGCGATTTTGAAATAATTGGATATGAAACTTGCTAACAACCTAAAAATGCTAATAGTTACCTACCTGGGATACCTTGATGCCTCCATCACTGCTGATGATTGGCTACCACTTCTGCGCATCTTCTGACTGTTGTTCGCCATCTTGTTCTATCTTGTGCTAGTCGTTTGGCCTGTGTGTATCCTAGTCCTGTCCATTCTCTGATGTTATCAAACCAGCACTTTTTCTGTCTTCCTCTTCTTCTCTTTCCTTTCACCTTTCCCTCAATGATCTGCAGAGCGATCTGAATACCTCTACCTTTTAGGATGTGACCAAAGTAGCTCATCTTCAGGGTTACTATCTTTCCCAACAGCTTCCTCTTTATATTCAGCTCACTCAGTATGCTTGCATTTGTTCTTTTCTCTTTCCAGCTAATTTTTTAGCATCCTTCTCTAAAGCCACATTTCAGCTGCCTGTTTTCGTCTGCTTTGCATAGCGTCCATGCTTCAAAGCTCCATAGACCGGGCCATAGACTAAAGCACCCCACACCAGTGTTCTCACTAACCTCATTTTGAGTTGGATTGAGAGATTCCTGTCATTGCACCGATCCTTGAGCTCAATCATTCTACGCTTGGCAATTGCAATCCGACATTTTATGTCATTTTATGTCATGTTACTAATGTGACTCTAATGTATTAACCCTAAAAGAGCCGGGGGGGGGGGCGGAATCCGCCCCCCCCCCTCCGAATTTCTTTTTTATACCTCCGCCGGTTGTTAATTTTTCGCGCTGAAACTTCTTGACTTTTTTCCTTAAAGCCTTGCACTTATTTTAAGACCATTTTTATGAAAATCGGACATAGGGTTAGGACGTGGCGTTCCGAAATGGGACGCTGGGTCAACCGAAAAACTGACCAAAAACTGATTTTCAATGCAAATTACATACAAATCGTGTTTTTTGTTATTAGGATACACTTCCACTATGTTTTATTGTATTTATTTGATTTTTATTTGATTTATTTAGAGTAAGAACATGCCTAAGTATACTTTGACACACATTATTGATAAAAATTGCAACTTTTGCTCGAAAAAATTGCGGAAAACGACGATTTTGGCGATTTTTCGTGATTTTCGTGTTTTTGACGCAACGTCACTTATGACGTCACTGTGACGTCATACAAGGTCCGATTTCAATTTTTTTGGTACCAATGGACTCGTGAGGGTCATAGCTATCCACCAGTATCCTACACTTGATGTTTCGTCAATCGGTTTCCGAGATCGGAAGGGGGGGGGGGGCGGAATCCGCCCCCCCCCCGGCTGTGAGATGGGTCGAAAAAGCCCGGCTCTTTGAGGGTTAACTAAACCAATCAAATCATTTGTAATATATAGCCTTAACAACGTTTAACAAGCAACACGAACATGAACGACACCAAAACGGCAAAGTTGCACATTTTATCGGAGAATGAGCCCCTAATGATATTATACATCTATTGTAAAATGTAGAACTAAGTCCCCGGAGAAATATCTTTATTAATCATTAGAAATAGTATCATACTTTTAAACTTTTGGTCAAAATCATGACAATCTCATAATAGTTCAGTTTATGTAGCAAGCATCCAAATATAAAGTTACACAAGATTACATCATGCACACGTTAATCGTGTTTCTAAATACATAATGTTTACAAGACCAAAATCAGTATGATTTGCTACATGAAAAAATATTGGGGTGTACATTTTTGTGTCTGAACAAAACCTCTTTCCCCCTCCCTGCAAAATTGTCTTGCCCCTGCTCGCCCTCTCACAGTCCTCAACTGAAAATTTCAGGTTACGCCACTAACCAAAAGATAAATGAAACGATTCACATTGATTTGTTTTTTAGGAATAGCAGGAGGAAAGTACCTTGGCCAAACAAGGAGTGGCACTAATTACGTATGCTTACCCCGGATATGATGAATATCAGACAGGAGTTGATAAGTGGAGGGGATTTGTTTAACCGGCTGAATATGAGACTAATGACTTCCCGCCATACGCTGGTCAAACTGATGAAGAAGTCCCATGTGCCGTCTGCCGTGCAACTAATCGAGGTAGCATGGTAATGATTGATTCCCGCCAAAATGATCTGCCCGTCTGATTGGACAAAGGAATACCATGGATATCTCATGGCAGAGTACTCTCAAAACCAAGGCACTGAATTTGTTTGTGTAGACCGCAACCCGAAAGTAAAATATGAAGATGTGAATATCCCCCGGGGGGAGAATCATCTAGGGGCCGTGTTTTATCCAGTAGAGGGACGATGCGATGGTGGTAATCTACCATGCAGTCCTTTTATTGACGGAGCGGAGCTGACTTGTGTTGCCTGTTCAAAGTAACCAACCATGAGCGTGCAAATCTAGCCAGGGGGTGGGGGTGTGCGGTGGGGGCGTCGCACCTTCCCAAATTTGACAATGTACAAAAAAGGTCAACCAAAAGTCCCTAAATGTCCACCAAAAGAACATCAAAAGCACCAAAATACGTAAATGTACCTACTTTATTCACTTACGGCCAACTATTTCGTGACGTTTGTGACCAAAATCAAGAGAAATTTCGGCTTTCATTGTTCATAGCTTACATAATCTGCAAATCCATATGTGAAATCATCCAAATGTAAAGTGCTCAACCATAAAGGGAACTTGAATATAATATTGGATTTCTTCTACCTCATATTGCTATGTAGTTCTGATGGAACAAATTTGTTAAGCTACGTTGTTATATCGAATCAATCCAATATTAAAATCTGTAAATATTTATTCTTTTGTTGGCTGGTCCAAGAAGTTGTTACTATAGTTTATCGCCTACCTTAAAACAATAAAAATCTTGAACTCATGAATAAAGGTCCATGCAACGTTCCGTTACGTTTGTGACATCCGAGAAAGCTAGATTCTTGCTCCATGAGACCTGAAAGTCTGTGCAGTGTGTTTGTTTTTATCTTCTCCTTAAGACAGAAGATGAACAGAACTCTTACAATTAACCTCCCATCCCCCAAAGTCACCTGCCGCAGGGGTTTTCCTCTTGTAAAATATTTTGTTGTGAAAGGTTTCGTGACGTTTGTGACATTTTGGGGTGCAACGTCTTCGTGACGTTTGTGACATGTAAATTACCTGTATATATTCACCATAATCATTTTATAACACCATCGCTATAATAATATCAGGTGAACAATGTATTAGCCTTGGCGTGTGTAACATACACATTTACAGGACTACTAATATTTCTGTAACCAAAATTCGAAATAATTTACTCCTTGCATCTAGCATCTACTCACCGATAAATATTTGCACAATAAAATGACTAGATCATTGAGTGAACTTTCATTTTTTTAAAGATTTATTCTTATCCCTCCCAGATCATTTAGAGTGAACTACTCATAATAATAAACGATTCACTCTTTCCTAGAGTGAACTTCACTCTAAAATATTGGTCACTCATATGGCTCTTTCTTAGAGTGGTTTGTCACTCTCTCGCAATAAGAGTGTACTTTTATAATGAAATTTGGTATTTTGGCGGTCATTTTGGAAATATGCCCCGTGGGACATTTTTTTTTTCAATCTAAACTCATTAAGTTGACAACCTAGGGACATTGAAAATCAAGACAGTGTAAGAGAATTCAAAAACAACCCATAACATGTCTTGGGTTTGCAAATGACTTAACACTTCTATCTGATAGAAAAACAAGCACAGGAACTTCATCAGGAGAGACAAGCAGCAAAGATTGGGCTTTATACAGGGTGTCCCAATAAAAATGCATCACTTTTGTTTTTGATCATATCTCAGAAACCAATTAACAAAATTTAAAACTTTTTTCAGAATAATAATTAGTATAGTTTAGTCTTTCATCGGTAAAATTTTGAGCACAATCCGTCGACCCGTTCTTGAGAAAACTAGAATTTTGTAAGGTAACTCAATTTTACCCCATTCCAATGGGGTTTACCACAGTAAGTTATATTTGCAGCTATCATCGATCTGACATAACATGACCATGTCACCACAGTAACTGGCCTTTAAAACTCATTGTATTCATGGTTAGTAAAACAACTACAAAGCAACAATCACAACAACAACGACAACAATAGCAACAACAACAGAAAATTTAGAACTTGAATAAACCTGATTGAAACTTGAAATCTTGTTTGTTAACACTCGACTCCCTTCACCGTCAGGGATTTAGAACATCGCATTGGACATGTTGGACCAGGACAATGATGTAGGTGCCTGGGAACTGATTGTGAACATGTGAAAGGCAGAGTTGCTTAAAATTCACTTTACAATATACCAATTTTTTTCAACGTGCGGTATCATAGACTAAGACATTCCACTTTCACGAGGAAATGAATTACTTCTTTTTTATTTGGATTTGAATGTGTTGACAATGTTATATTTTTAACACTTGTAGAGTGAGAAACAGTCTAAAGATTTTCTTTTTTATCAAAAAAATGCTTGAAACTTAAAAGATACAAAAGATTTCTGAATAGCCTTTCCAGTGAAGGAATTCCTTCTGCCTTGGTTGAGTTTTCTTGAGAAACCGTGAACTTTTTTTTTTCTTTTTTTAGCGCTGCAAAACAGCAAGACCTACACATTGAATAACAGTGCCACTCTCAAAGCTAAAAAAGATATCAAAATCATGATTTAGTGTCTATGCCATATTTTGTGATCTTTTGTGGTCTGTTTTGCAAGTTTAAAATAAATTGATCAATAGTAACCAAAGATATGCTTTGGTAAGCATGAGTTACTGTGGTAAACCCCATTGGAATGGAGTAAAATTGAGTCTTCTTACTAAATTCTTGTTTTCTCAAGAATGGCTCGTCGGAATTTGCCTAAATCTTCACTGATTAAAGACTAAACTATGCTTGCTATTATTCTGAAAAAAGTTTTAATTTTTATTAATCGGTTTCTGAGATATGATCAAAAACAAAAGTGATGCATTTTTATTGGGACACCCTGTATTAACACTTTTGTGGTCAAGGTCTACCACATGCCCGTTAGTGGTCAAGGGGGGGGGGGTCCATATGGACCCACAACCGAAAAAGCGGTTTCGCGAAAGAATTTTACGTTGAAACTCTGGTCACAGGTAAAGTACCTCAAAATAACCAAAACAGAGAAAAAAAAAATTGGACGATCCGTTTCAAAATGGCGGCCAAATATGAATTTGTTGTGTCGCGTCAAAATTTTCCCGCCAAAAATTTGAAAACTCACTTCCCAATGGAATTTTTCAATAAAATTTTGCTCATATTGCAGTATGTTAGTACAAATACATTCCTGAAATAAAATTTGAAAAAAGTTGTTCGGTTGCGATTTTTTAACAAATTTGAAGAGCGCCCTCGAAAATGCTTATTTATGCTAATTAGCATTGGAAGGGGTGGGTCGATTTGAATTTTTTTGCCACCAAGTGAAGCGTATGGTAACGTTAGACAATTAGTTAATACATAGAAGGGCGGTAAAAATTACTTCCGTTTTTGCGCTGATGCGCGAAAAAACAAATATTGGGTCCATATGGACCCCCCCCCCCCCCCCCCCCCCCCTTGACCACTTAAGTGTTAATGCCAAAAACCCAGTATATGAGTTTCAACCAGTCATCTGATGTACCGTTATCTAGCCTGATAGCAAACTTCAACAAGTACATGACTTTAAATATATTGGTGCTCGGATAGCATTAAAAAGTAAAGACATTCATGTCAGAAAGGGAAATCCATTAAAAAGCTACAAAAGAACTGGAAATCTGACTAACCTCGACACCTCAAAGTTATTACATCTTCCAAACATTGGTCGAGCCATGAACCTTAACCCTCGTCTACCCAGGAGAGAGGGGTCCCCCTACGGTTTTTTCCCGCTGCATAAAAATGCAAAAGCAACCGACCAAAGGCATTTGCGTATTCTCTTTTACATCCTTTGAGGTAATTTTGATGAAAAAGTTAAGGGGATGTACCACCTAAGATGGGGTTAGGGTAGCTCTCAAAGTTGGAGTGTAGGGGGTGGGGGTTGGTGAAGCCCCAGAAAATTTTAAGTCGCCATTTTGAAAAATAGGTTTATGCATGCTAAGAAGCTGAAACTTGCAGGGCATGTTAGAATTATCATTTCCCTTCTACAAACCCGATGAAAATTGGTCATTTACAACATTTTGATTTTCTGTGGCCATTTTTGCAAAAAATCCAGATTTTCCGATCCAAACGAGCTTTATGACGTCATAATTACGTAACTCCTTGGTCGATTATTGTGATCTTGATATCATTGGATAGGGGAGGACCATACCTATCTATTCATAGCAAATCTAAGTTCATAGGGGGTTCCGTTCAAAAAATGTAGGGAGGGGGGTTGCAACAACCCCCATCCTTTGGTAGACGTGTTACAAAAATAGCCTGGGTAGACGAGGGTTAACAAAACAACTGAAAAGAAGTCTGGATGAATGCTTCAGTTTGAAGAACAAAGTCCCTGGTAGAAATCGAGTACAATTGAAGACATAACTGGAAGAAGTGGTCAAGCACCAAAATACTAGTTTTCAGTTATGAGCGTTTAAAGTTTTGACTTTTGATAACTCAATATGGTTTTGAATTCATATTAGGTATATGTTTACAAGAGGTGATCAATTACAGTGAATAGGAGGTCTGTATCGATTTTAGAGTTTCTGCAATAAATAATCACTATTTTATACTTGACCACTTCTTCCACTAAAATTATGGCCACTAAACAAATAATTGTAAATATTTCAAAATAAGTAATCTCAACATTTCTAAAGTATATATTTTTTGGAATCTGCAAGTCAAGACGAACAATTTGAGATGCTATTCATGTAAATCGAACCTTGTTGAAAATTTGACCCAGTGGCGAGCAGGGGGCAAGACAATTTTGAAGGGGGGCGAAAGAGTTTTTGTTCAGACACAGAAAGGTACACCCCAAAACTTTGCATGTAGCAAATCATCAACATTATGCTTAAATTCATAAAAAAGTGCTATTTTGGTTAAAACTAGAGTTATTCTTAAATTATTGCCAAAATTTGGGAACATTTTGGAAAAATTACCCATAAAAGGATTAAATTTTGCACAGTTACATTACCAATGTAGGGCCTACTATATGATTGAAAGTCTGTACTTTTCTTGATTTTATTTGGGGGGGG
>JXSR01S024570.1:128693-140763 GCA_000969725.1 Ophiothrix spiculata
CCCCCTCTGGTTACGCCAGTGATTTGACCTCACTTGACCTCGCATTGATTTTTACGAAATATGTCCTCAACCAAGCCCTAAAGATATATAAAACTCAACTCCTCAACCTTAACCAAGCCCCAAAGATATATAAAACCCCATACATTTGGAATCTACATGATGAGTTATCTGATATGTAACTTGACATATTTTGAGTGTATCTCAAATTTGAACAAAATTCACTGAAGCATGACGACCCCTTACGAGAGGGTTTATCATCCCGGGCCAAATGTTGTCAAAATATTTTCTGTTCTACTATGACCTCAAAACAACCCATAACTTATTTTCGTCAATGACACTTGACCACTACTTCCACTAAGTGCACTTAATGTGCACGTTTGGAACATCATTCTTTTAAGTACAATAATTATTATTCTAGCACAGACTTTTCGTACTAGTATTGTACTTAAATTGTACCAGAAAGTGTTCCGAATGTTTCAAGAACATATATATTTAGTGACGTTCGGCTCTGATTTTTTTCAGTGTTTACATTCAGAAAAGCATATCGTTGTTTAATATGTCTTCAAGCGTGTCTCACACAGACAATAATGAAGTTCATGACGAGAATATTAACGGAGATAACCGAGGTTACGATTACATTGGCTTGGACCCAGCCACAATGACACACCGACATATTCAGGAACCTGTTAATCAAATCGGTAAGTTAGTCCATAATAACACATTACGGCAATGCATCGCGAGTGCACTTGGAAAGGTCACTAATGCATAGCAAATATTATAATATATAAAGGACGATGTCTTGACGATCTTGACGAGCAGAGTAACAGAGAAGACACTGAGTTCTTCTACTTCTTCTTCTGCGCTTATTCTCAAGCCTTTTCAGCATCTATATGAGCTCTCTGGTCCTAGAAAGATGATATATATTTGAAGGTATAGATGACGTATTTTGACATACGGTCACGGTTGCCGGGGAAGGTTCCCCTACTCTTATTTCGAACGGCCGTAGCCTAGCTCATTTACATCCGACAGTGTGTCAGGAACACTTCCGATGGGACCGACGGCCTTACGTGCCCTCCGAAGCACGAAGCAAGTAGAGCAAAGTTTCTTGCTTTAGGAAACAAGGAGACGGGACCGGGAGTTGACCCCACGACAGACGAATGTATTCAGGGATTCTAGATATTTATGGGATAGAAATTTCCTATACCTTGCCAATGAAAAAATGAAGCTTCAGCGCGAATTTGTAATTCGACGTCACAAGGTCAATTATGTATTCAACCAATCACGTACATTAGTATGCCCGATTTTAGCTGATTTTGTAAACACAATTTTCCGAGAATTCTCTTGAATTTCAGTGCAATAAAAATGAAAAATAAATAGAACCAGACCCATACAGCATAATAGATACACTAACTCTGAACAACTTTTGGCTGAAGGTACTATAAGCCCACAGACACAAAGAGTGAAATTTCCATTTAAAATCGGCTGACCTGCGCTGATTAAGCTTAAAGATTTCAAGTCACACACACGGGCACTGGAATTCCCATGCGCAATGTTGACACCTTACTTAATGACTACCAAATATGGTCAAAAAATGACTTCAGCAGAAACGCGAGAGAGACAGGACCCTGATGTGTTTTGATTATGAGTCCAACGCTCTACAGGAGTTCAAACCATGGCCCCTATTAACGTAACGTGTAACGTATTATGTGGACAAAAATAAGGACACACGATGCAGAATGCTGCACACCCATTGTACCCGATAACATCCCAGGTCAAAATTCCAGTTGAAACCAGTTGGAAATCTCAACTGTGTTTAACTGTGCTTAACTATGTTCAACTGGTTTGAACTAGATTTCAACTAGGTCCAACTGGTATTTGTTGTAGTTATGAAATCCCAGTTGATCCAAGATGACATTTTTGAATACCAGTTGGTGTATCAACTGGTTTGAACTAGGTTGAACTAGGCGAGTCCAACTGGTATTTGTGTACTAGTTACAAAATCCAAGTTGATCCAAATTAGATTTCTTAATACCATTAGGTGTATCAACTGGTTTGAACTAGGTTTCAACTACGTCCAACTGGAATTTGTTGTAGTTATGAAATCCCAGTTGATCCAAATTAACGTTCCTGAATACCAGTTGAAAATTTAGGATTCATTTTGATTGAAGTGGGTACCAATCACCCAGGTCCCAGTTGAACTGGGTTTCTTCAACTGGTTCCAGTTGACTCCAGTTCAACTGGTAACTGGGTTCAACTGTTTTGTGAACACCAGTTGATCCCAGTTGAACTGGTTTCATTTGATATCAGTAAAACTGGTTTCCAGTGATTCCAGTTGAACTGGTTTAATTTGATACCAGATACCAGTTCAACTGATATCAAATGAAACCAGTTCAACTGGTATCAAATGAAACTAGTTCAAATGGTATCAAATGAAACCAGTTCAACTGGTATCAATTGAAACCAGTTCAACTGGTTGTATTTTGATACCAGTCCAACTGGTTTAATCTGATATTCAACTGGTATCATTTGATATCAGTTCCACTGGTTTCCCACGATTCCAGTAGAACTGGTTTACTTCAAATGCCGCATGATCTAGGGGAAAAAAAATTTCATCACTATTTATGGGACACCCTCATATATATATATAGTCTACAGGTTAGAGCACTGGGCTTTTAATCTCGAAACCGTGGATTTGAACCCCGTCGGGGTCATTTTGATAATTTTATATTTATTTATTCATTTATTTATTTTGCGTAGCGTGTTCATTATTTTTGTTCAATTATTAACTGTCATGAATGCTCTAGTTCTCGAAATGCTGACACCATTTATATAAAAGAACCTAAACGGTTACTTTCAGTCCGGAAAACCCATGCCGCATTCATTACATTTCAAATGAAATGCAAAATGTTTCAACGCAGCTAGGCCATTCAAAGCACTATTTCTGACATGAGATCCATTCACGTTGCTGACGTCAGGAGATGACGACAAGAAGTAGTTGTTACTGAAATTTTGATGTCTAGTTATTGCAACACAAATTTCAGGCAAGTATTGAAGAGCCGATATTAGGTACCTTTCACATCAACGTATTTTTACCCCCTGTCATTTTTGTATGTCTTCACTTTACAGGCCTTTTTCATCCATCTCAGTTTTCATATTTGTAGTAGTAGAATCGATCCAACTGAGGACGTTTTATCTTCTAAAACAAATTTGATGTAAGGGTTCAAATTTGTTGGCAAAAAAAAATCCACAGAATGCTTCTTTTTTAATAGCAACAGCAAAAAACTTTACATGCAATGTATTAGAAACACTCCAAATGTCCATACCCCGTTCCCAATTTGCATTTACTCTCACCGTTTTCAGATGTTAAAGGTTCAAAGTCAGCCTTTACAGCAGGTCACGTTTAAAAAAACAAAATCTTGCGACCATTTTTTTTTTTTCGAGTAATGGGGTCGTTGACAGGGTCGCTGCGAATTGACTGTTGTTTCCGGTTTTCTTGTTACTAGTTTCTCTTATCTGAAATATAGCGAGGACATTTGAATGGAGATGCCTTTATACTAAAATGTGCCCCGTCATATCTAAAGGTACCTTAATACCGGCATAGTAAATTACGAGATACTGGCCATTAAAGCTAAGCATAGTCAAAAATCACGTCCAAGGTCGAATTTCCAATTTCATCAGAAAGGTTATCATTGAAGTGTATTATATCATATTAATCAGGACCAACATCCAAAGCATAAGTAAAATGGATTAAAAATCAAGTAAAAAATCCTTCGATCTTCATTCAAGATTTACTAAGTACACAAACTTTAAACTCGATTTTCTCAGAACTATAGTTTTCTGGATCAGCTCGATGCCTTTTACCAATTTGGGTGTAGCTTCGCAACCAAACATCCAATAACCAAAAGCAAGGTGTCATTTTAAAGCTTAAAATCTCAGCTTTCAGATGAAACCAAAAAGTAAATTTTAATTTTGCCGACCTTAAAGTACCTTTCGATATGACGGGACACAAATATGCTTTCATATCAAAATGAGCTCTTTGAAAAAGTATCAACGTCTCGTAATCAGCGTCACCTGCATGTAAGGGGTACTATTATAGTGTGTGTAAAGTTCCCGGGGGGCCACTCATATTTGGAGCTGTACACAACCGCGTTCAAAAAATTTTCAGACCCACTCTAAGCAGGTTTTGGTCCCTTCTCAAATTCATGCCCAAGACAGGTTTTCGCGAACCTTTTTTTTTTTTAAATGTACCCTTAACCCTAACCCTGGGACGTTTAAAACCTATCTTCTTGGAAATTCCTACACAAAAAATGGCTATTTTTACTCATTCGAACGCGGGACTCGAACCCGGGACCTCTTGCATCCCAAGCCAAAGTCAAGCAATACCAAGCCACGGGGTGGGCGCTGCCTGGCAGCGATTCGGTGCCTACATAATAATATCTCCCGTCTATGACGTTATTGGACTTAGACTATTTTCTTGATTTTATCCGATAGTACTTTTTAGTACTAGGTAGCGTTAGAGTTAACAAGTTTTGGAAAAAAATACGCCCTAAACATGTTTTCATTTTAATTGTACCATACATCTGTCAAAGTTGAAGATATGACAAGAGAGCTTTAGCAACTTTAATGTTTAAAACCCGTAGAATAGATTTATGTTTGGTATAATGGACCGTGGTTTGATGCCACTCGTCTGTGGACCACTGCGATGATGTGGCAATTATCTGGAAACGTGTACTTAACTCTCGTATCGAAAGCGGGAAAAAATGGGGAAATCCCAAAATCTGATCGGGATTTCAAACAGGGGAGTTTACTCTTTAATACAAAGGGTGCGGAGAAAGTTGGACATGGAATTTTGAAAGAGACCCTAAACGCGTTAGAAACGATTTTCAAAACACACCCTTTTTTACGAAAATGCTTGATTTTCCACCCTAAACGCGTAACGCGCGTAACGTGCCCGACTGTGAAAAAAAACCCACCCTTTTCACGCTTTTTTTTTGAACGCGGTTGTGTACAGCTCCAAATCTGAGTGGCCCCCCTGGAGTAAAGTTCAAACGTTATAGCCAAATCACTTTAATACACCAACGACCTAAAACCGGAACCGGCGGAAGTTCTATATAGTTTCCCCTTAGCAAGATTCATAGTAATGATGAGTCAGACGCGTGTCTGAACAATACATTGAAGGAGTGATTTACTAGGCTAATCAGTTGCTTGCCTGTATTTATAACCAGTTGCAAGAAATATTCCCAAAACATTGAACATTTAATCTGAACCTGTCGTGGTTTGCAATTGGTGTGATAGCAACCAGGTTGAATATATATTTACCATATAGGAACTGATGATGGCTCATTAGGGTCGTGGTAAGTAGTTCGCAAATGTGACAAAACAATTATATATTACAAAAAATCGAATAAAAAATAACCGTAAGCTACAGCTGTACACCAGTAGAAAACTTTTAGGAAGTGTTTCTGAAGTACTTCTATTGGCAATTTAAGTAAGGACTTAAAAGCTAACTTTCATACTCACCCTATATATGTTAGACTTAACCCTCGTCTTTCTAAGCCTTTTTCTGTAACACGTCTTCCTGAGAAGGGGGTTTACCGCCCAAAGTTATATTGTTTGATACTATAGTATAGGGTTAGGTATCCTTTTTCCATTGATACCAAGATCATGAAAATCGGTCGAGGCGTTACGTAATTATGACGTCACAAAGTATTTCCGTACAGAAAAAATCGACTTTTGGCAAAAATGGCTACTTTTCCAAAAAACCGATATATGAAGTTCTAAATGTCCAATATTCGTAGGGTTTTTTGCTAATAAATGCAAGAATCAACAATCCTTACATGTTCTGTAAGTTTCAAGTTAATAGGCCTAGGACGGACAAATCTCTGTCACACCTAAAAATGTTTAGTACTATTAGTTGATGTACTCAAGTAATCAATTGGTTAAAATCCCGAAATGATATGAAGCCTGTTACACTATTAGACAAACATCTAAAGGTGTGTTTGCTTTATCTTTCTCCCAATGGCTTTCCCCTTTCAGTAATAACTTGTTAGTATCCATGTTGGAACCTTGACCTTATCCTGCCTAATTATGGACAACAAGCCGATTTATGAAGCAGAACAGGGGTAAGCAATTATCATTTGATTTCTATTAAAAAGTGGTCAAGGTCCTCCACATGCCCGTTAGTGGTCAAAGGAGGGGGGTGGGGTATGGACCCAACACCGAAAAACCGCTTTCGCGGAGGAATTTTACGTTGAAACTCTAGTCACAGATAAAATACTTTAAAAATACTAAAATAAAGACAAAAAAAAAAAAAATCGGACGAACCGTTTCAAAATGGCGACCAAAACAAATTTTGCCGTGTTGCGTCAAAATTTTCCCGCCAAAAAATCATGTCCAAATGAAATTTTTCGAAAAAATTTGGCTCATTTTTGCAGTATGTAAGTACAAATACATTCCAGAAATACAATTTTAAAAAGTTGTTCGGTTACGATTTTATGGGAAAAACACATTTGAAGAGCACCCTCGAAAATGCTTATTTATGTTAATTAGCCTGGGAAGGGGTGGGCAGTGGCGTCGCTCGGGGTTTTTCAAGAAAAACCGCCAAATATTGTGCTTTATGAAGTTTTAAACCTAATTTTTAGCAATTTTCAGCTCTAATTGTATTTTATGGTAAAAAGGCAATTTCCTGCCCCTTTTTTTCTCCCAGGTCTTCAAAATTTCTCCAAAAAATTTCCGAGGTGGGCAAATCGCCCACCTTGCCCACCCCTGGCTACGCCACTAGGGGGTGGGTCGATTTGAATTGTTTACCACCAAGGGAAGGACATGGTAAAATTAAGCAATTACATAGATGGGCGATGAAAATTACTTGGGTCCATATGGACCCCCCTTGACCACTAAAGTGTTAAGCTGTAAACTATCATTTGTTATTTCATGTAAGCAAGAAGTGCACTGAATCTAAAAAAAAAAAACTTAGTAGAAACAAATTAACAAATCATTTTTCCTCGTATTGGGGTCATTTTATTCAATTTTGAAATTGCCGAAAATCTCCAAAAACTAAAAGTTCCACAAAGTTCAAGAAGTCTATTTAAAAATTATTCTCTTCATGTATACTTCATCCCAATTACCTAATAATATTTAAGTATTTGACATGAGATGATTTTAACTTTCTAACATTGTTAAAAATACATCTATTTATTTCGCAGTGGAATAACACACAGTGACTTACACATGTTTGAGCGAAACAATATAACTCTCAGCAAGTCATCCGGTATATTATGCGACTATTTACGCCCATCATTGTTCCTCCATACACTGGAGGCAAAAGGAGTATTGACTCATGAAGATTCAAGGAGAATATCAAAAATGAAAACTGACCAAGATATGGTTTCGGAGATTATACACATCTTGCGAAGGTCCCCTATCAGTGCATTTAATGGCTTTCTAAAAGTACTTCGAAAGGAAAGATGCGATCTTTACGATGTTGTTAGGATGATACAGAACCAGTTTGATGGTAAGCATAGTATTATATTTATATCCAAGTTATTTGCACATCTTTAAGGTAGCTCTGACTACGCCATATACGGTATTTTCCAATTTTGTTGGTCACAGGAATTAATAGACAGAGGGTAGGTAGATCAGTGGTGTGATTGGACGAGAGGGATCTGGGCAAGATCTACTTTAAGGTTGTTTGGGTATGGGTGGTTATGATTAAATTTCATGTAATTATTTTCATGATTCTAAAGATTATTGTGATTTGTTATATTCAAAGCTGAAAATAAAAGTACCAAGGTACCCATGTATGGTCCTTGGTACGAAAGATAACAAAAAAGAAACAAACTTGGTCTATAGACGAATCTGACCGCGCATTTTGAATTATCTTGAATCATGTGTGGCGTACGCCATTACTGGGGGCCATCTGGAGCTATATCCCCATGATTGGGAGCCACTTTTGTATACCTTATGCCGGGACCTTATGCGGTGTAAGCTGTTGCATAATGCGTGTCAGTGTTAGGCATAGATTTTGTTGGAGTTCTTGGGTATTTTTGTTAAGATATTGGATAATATTTTCACTCGTAATAAAAACACAACGTTTAGGGAAAACACATTTGTTTGAATGGCGTGATAGGCCAACTCGTGGGAAGAACTAGAACTATATGTCATGCAGGATAGCAAAAGATGTGCAAATTCTTTGGTGTGACACTAATTCTAAACTGCTAAAAAAGATATTGAGCTAAGAACTCCAGAAATCTAATTCAGTCTGTAAAATACAAAACATTCCCCAAGGATTTAATACAAAAGTTATTCCATATTATCTCTTCACCTGGCTCTGATATACCTTCTTTATCTGATGATACAGATTTCATGTCTTACCATATTCTAATTTATTCGTGATAAAATAAACATTTTGTCTAACTGTTTCTTGCAAATTTTCATTCAAATCTTTGTAACACCAATTGGATTTTAATATATCTAAACCAAGATCATTTATATGAAATTCTGAAATTGGTATATGTTTCCAGGAAGCGTTATCTCAGTTTACGATGCGTTTTATCCAGGCAATTTTCAAATATTTTACAACGTGAGGAAAATATATCATTTTAAAGCCACTATTTTCAAAATCAGCAATCATTGTTTTACGTTTTACTTTTTCATTACTATTCCATATAAATTTAAATAATATATTATTTATCTTAGTAACTATATTATCCTTGTACCCATGTTCAGTTGGTCTATCTCCAAACTTAGATATAATGGTCGCAGTAGGAATGCTCCTGAACAATGGGTTATCTCATATTCTGTTTATGTGTTTGTGTGTTGTACAGGAACCTTCTACCACGGGTACTTGGTTATTAAAACTCTCAGTTTATCTGAGAGGCCGGGTAGCTCAGTGGTTAGAGCGCTCGTTAGGTTTATTTAATATTTTATGCCGTTTTCGATCTCCAGACTAATTTGGTAAAAAGGTTTTCCTTAACCCTCGTCTTACTAAGCCTTTTTTTTTTTGTAACACGTCTTCCTGAGGGGGGGGGGGTGGGGGGTGGGGGTGGGGGTGGTACCACCCCCGTTGTGATTTTGAACTTGGGACCCCAAAGTTATATTGTTTTATACTATAGTATAGGGTAGGGTCGCCTCTTTCCATTGATACCAAGATCATGAAAATTGGGCAAGGCGGTACGTATTTATGACGTCATAAAGTTTTTCCGTACCGAAAAAAAATCGACTTTTGGCAAAAATGGCCAATTTTTCAAAAAAAAATCAAAAAATCGCTATAAAAGTTCTAAATGTCCGATTTTCGTCGGTTTTTTTTACTAATAAATAAAGGAATCAACAATTCTAACATGTCCTGCAAGTTTTAAGACAATAGCATGCAGATTTTTTTCAAAATGGCCACTTAAAATTTTCCGAGGTGGCAACCACCCCCCCTACCCGTCGACTTTGACGGCCTACCATAACCCCACCTTAGGTGGTACCCCCGATTTGTTTTCATCAAAATGACTGCAAAGGATGTAAAAACAATTGCCCGGGGTCGCTTTGTTTTGCGTTTTGGTGCAATCGGCGATCATCCGTTAGGGGGGGGGGGGTAACCACCGAGAATACGTCTTTCAGATATATTACAATTAAATAAGTTTGAATTTAGAATTTTACCCATCATCCAAATGTGTTTCCATTTATCCTTTTTTTTTTTTTTTTTTCCTTTTTCCTTTTTTTTTTTTTTTTTTTGTTTTTTGTTTAGACATGACCGTCGAGCAGCCCCTACATCAAATCCACCCCAACCATGGTAAGTGATGATATCGGTTTGATTTTCAAATTAGACTAAAAACATGGATACATGATATTATAAAATGAAATTTCAGAAAAAGTTTATTTATTTTGAACTTGTTTTTGAAAAGAACTTGTAACATAATTTTTTTCAAAAGAGCGGTGTCAGTGACAAATCTTTAAAAGATTGAAAATTTTCACTCCCTGTAGAGTGAATTATAATTCTATAAGAGTGACATTTTCGATTTCACTCGAAAAGAGTGAAATGTCACTCTTTTGGAGTGAAAAAAAATCACTCTAAGAAAGAGTGACTGTTCACTCTTTTCATTTTAAGAGTGTATGATTAATAGCGGACCAGGCGTGTACTAAGCTTTCAAGGATTGAAAGTCGGGGAATTATAAAATAAATCATGAACGTACTGTTTTCTTCCACTGATATAACTAAGTAACCGATCCAGTAATTTTATCCAAAGCCATAAAATTAAATATTAATTGTGTCCAAAGCTGTTGATAGACCTATATAAATATACTAAGTGCATTATTGTGTTCTACAACAGTAGAAACCTTGTCCATGAGTTCAAAATTGGCCATATATTAAATATATTTATATAAATTCTGTACATCTGTTGAAAATTGGGCGTTCCAGTATTTTGAGAGGCAGTGAAGTACAGATACAGGTCTCTAATTTGAGAATATTTTGTTACCAATTTTTGTTTTGTGTGTGTAAATTGGAATAACCTTTCCAACACTTTAGTGACCAAGGTACTTCCCACTCGTTGGTGCCTAAGGTGTTGGAGGGGGGTCTGGTAAATGATAAAGCATGTAAAAAGGACCAAAATCAACCGCGCAGATCGAAGTTTGGCTATGCAGTAACTATCCAGGGCTTTATTTCATAAAGATTTAAGATTATTCCTAAGTTGGTCTGCAAAATAATAATCATTTATAAATCCACAAATATCCTAGACTTTGAGAACAATGAGTTTCATTTCCTAAAGCAACTTTGGATGATAAATGTAAAATTATTAGCAGTTGATGTAAATCCTATTCCAAAGTTGTTAAGAAAATTTAAAACGAAAAAGAAAAATTCCTATCTTTATTCAAAATGTTTTTAACTTTAGGTCTGATCTTATGACTATATTAGGTCAAAGGTCAATTACCCACAACTACATCTATATAGGATAAAAGTAGAAATGATTATTTTATTCGAATATATTAGCCTAAAGTTGGGAAATTTGATAACTTCCAAGTTGAAAATGTTGAAAATGTTCTTGTTCTGAAGTAAATTGTACTTAAAGGTGGCTTCAGACTAGCTGTCGTTGTGGCACGCGACATTGCGGCAAACGACAAAGCATTTGCAATTTTGAGTTGTCGCACTGTAGCACGAGACATTTGCATATTGCCGCAATGGTCTGTCGCGAGAAAAATTGAGAATTTATTCCAACTCAAAATACTGTGCCGTTGCGCCCATCGCGACCACCACTGTTTGATGGGTTCATTTATTAATTTTTCGACCAAAATGAACTGTTACAATAAATGCAGGCCCTAAAAAGTGTTCAAAGTAGTTCTAGGATAAGTTTCATAATTCATTTTCACATTTTATATCAAAAAATGCTCAGCTCACTTTAGATAAAAAAAAAATCATTTTAACGCATATTTTGAAATGTCATTATTGATGGCGCTATTCAATTTTTGAAATTAATTATATGCATATTGCATAAATTAAATATTTGTTGTGTGAATTTAACATGAATAAAATTTGCTTTTGGTCTACTTTACTTTATCCATGTGGGAAATGTTTAAACTTAGGGTCATAGATTTATAAGACCTTGAAATTGAATTTATAGAAATAGCGCCACCAATAATGTTCCTTTAGCATTAAATGGCTATGTATTATAAGTGATCAAACAGTGGTGCGACAGGGTAATCGACATATCGGCTTGTCGTGCTTGCCGAAAACATTTTCTGATGCGACAAGGTCGAGTTTGCGCACTTTAAATTTGTTGCATGGTCGTGCGGCGGCACGACAGGCTAGTCTGAAACCAGCTTTGAATATTCCTAAATAGCTTTATGAAATTAGAGCCTTTTTGAATCACTCCGGCTTCCCCGCCGATTTTTTGGAATTTGTTGTATCAACACCGACTCTATGTTATTTGGTGAGTCCATTGCTAACAAAATTATCAAGAAGGCAAATGGAAGGCTAAAATTTCTTTACAGACAAGGTAATTGTTTGAATTACAAATGTCGTAAACTTCTGAGCTCAGCCTTGATTCAATGTCACTTTGACTATTCCAGTTCTGCTTGGTTTGCTGGCATTA
>JXSR01S024572.1:0-15148 GCA_000969725.1 Ophiothrix spiculata
ATAAAGAAAATAATAAGAATTTCCATCAGATTTTCTATTGTAAAATTTGATCGCCTTGATCAATTTCAACAAGTAAGGTGTCATTTTTATGCTTAAAAAATGCTTTAACAGATGAAATGATAAAATCAAAATTGATATCATATTCAAAGTCCCCCCTTTCGGGGCAAGCCATCACATATATGGGTATTGTGTGGGTATTATGAAGTTCATTTTATAGGACAGCATTGGTTAAAACAAAACCACTCTTGACTTTATATACTATATTATTATCTGACAACCTGTTTAGGACCGATGTATTTATGTAATGTCAACATTTAAAAGTTTTTACAGTTGTTAATTATCAAATAATTTGTCACCCTATATATGTATGATCTAATACTTTAAACTTTAATAATGACTCATTCTCAGATTTGAAATTGTAATCCTTTTAAAAGTCAAAATATAGATATTCATCAAACACATCGACGCCACTTCAGTATTTCATCAAGAACCCTAAGGTTGGATTTTAGAATGTGGCAAAAATCAATGTATTTTAAAGTAAGATCATTTTAGTGACCATTCTTTTGTTTTTGTCAAATGAGTCATTTATATTTTTTATTTCAATGATTGGTTTTTAATTGATCTTAAGTACAGGTGTAATTTCCAGGTATATTTGGTAATTTCATAAATGAGAAAAAGAAAGGCAAAACACGGTGCAATTTTATTTCAAAAATTGGAAGAGGTCCTGAAAGTTTGTAAGTAATAAACTAGTTTTATCTTTCCATGGTCTAGTTCATGATTTGACCCAGTTTGAATGCAAAAATGTGAATATAACATCGCATAAAATTTACTTGAATGAACATGTGTTAAGTGTGTAGTGAAATGTCTACAAATCCTTGATTCTGCAATGATACATTTTATAATTTTCATAATAAATCATAGTTTGGAAAAGAGAATAATTTTTTTATAAATTTACTTGCGTGTTAAGGATGCAGATCATGTGTGTCTCAACATAGGTTATGCTGTAGGAAAGGCTGTAAAAATTGTCTATCCGATCTTTTAGAAATGGTGATTTTTTCACAAATATATGTGCACATTGAATAAAAATTGGAACACAGAGAGGAAACTAACATGGTATTAGATTATATATGTTCTTCTTCGGAATCGATGAAACAAAGCTTTTTTTAACAAAAATCGCAGGTGACTTTCAGATTTTGTGATGAATTTTATATTTATATTATACTTATTATACTTTTTAAACAAATTAGGGTTCCAAAATTACACAAATTAGAATTGATTAAATCTTATTAACAACTTTTAAGTTTCACAACTTCAGCTGTTTTAGTTATTTAGTTATAATGACACACTCATTTAATGTTTCATGGTAATAGAATATGCAAATTCTACGTAAATGACCATATACAACTACATGACAAAAACCTTGAAAAAAATGAAACCTGGATTCTTAAGATATTTCTCTATCAGAATCCATAGCCAAATATGATAAATTCAAAACTTTATGGACCACCAATTTTTGCTTTCTGAATAGAATACCTTAATAGACTGAACAGTTCACGTGATGCTTGCTGCTGCAATAATTATATACATTGGTTGAGGCACTTCTTTTACTCAACTATTATTATACATTTGGGAAGAAAAGAGTTGAGGAAATGATGCCATACATAGAAGTTAGAATGACTCATAATTCTCAAACTTCAATAAACTTGGTATTGAGGAATAGAGTGGAACCTTATTAATGCCATAGTCCTATTTTTGCAGCTGGCCACCGACGTACAGGACGGGGTGCGAAGGGGTCAAGGCATTGAGCAATGTCTCACACATCTTAGTATGTAAATGGGATTGTGCGACCCATATAGGGATTTGCATAAAAACTGTGATTATCCGCTCGAGCTCTGACATAAACATGTGCGGAGGCTGAACACCAGCCAGACATGGTACTCTTTATTTGAAATTGCATCGTACATTCTATTATGAAATGGTGAATATAACATAGATATGCATGCGTATTGAACAAATACTGGCATAGAATATAAGAAGGAAAACTATAATCAGGGCCTTAGTTGTTGGGTATGGAGGTGTGAGTTTGAATCAAGTGACTGGCACATGAAAGTGTCCTGGAGCAGGAAATTAACTCCTATTTTCTCCTGATATATTGCACTCTTGACATTGCTTGATTTCTCTTTTCTTTTCCATATAGTATTTGAAGAAGATAATGAGTATATGGAGATTCTTAAAAGCAGCAGTGTCCAGCAATACGAGATGCTGAGGAGTGTCAAAGTATGAGCATGTCTCCAAATGGTAGGTCTACAAGCAAGTGTACGATAATGGTGCCCCGAGAATAGCGCTTTCAGACCCGGTTTCAGACTCCAGAAATTTAATCACAGCAACCTTGCTTTGATACACATTCTTGAAATTTTAAAGCGCACTTCTCATAGCACGTGTAAAGACTGCGTATCGATCGATGTTGCAATGATGAAATCACTGGAGTCTGAACACACCATAACACTCTCCATGAGCAACAATCCAAGATGGCCACCATGCCATAAAATTTACACGGTGGTCAAATCAAAATGGCGGCGAGCACCGATTCTCCTTTTTGATTTCCTTGGTATAATAGAACACGTATTAAAAGGTGTGCTGAAAATATAACTTGTCACACACAGCCATACATCAGAAATCAGTTGACATAAAAACAGATGGAACTTGGAAGGTCTTGAATGTCTGAAGAATAACAACATACCCATAATTCTGAGGAAACTTTTTGTCAGTTTACTCTTAAGAAATGTAAGCTTGTTTATGATATTAGTGGTGCATTCAGAAAAAAATGTGATTTCATCGTCTGTTCAACATCACTTGACCCCAAACTCTACACTTCTTGTAGTATCCGTAGAAGACTTTTGTCAAGTGCAGTGGCATAAACCAGGGGCGAGCAGGGCAAAGCAATTTTGTAGGGTGCAGAAAAATTGCTCTAACACAGAAAGGTGCACCCACAATTTTTCCATGTAGCAAATCACCCAAATTTTGCTTGAATCTAGAAAAATACTATTTTTTGTTTTTTTCTTTAAAATATCCGTTATTTGGGGCAAATTTTCAGTATTGACAAAAATTTTGAAAAATAAACCAATAAGAAGGTTAAATTTCGAATAGTTTCATCAACAGTGTACTTTATATTGATATTTGATTCTTTTCTTGATTTCATGTGTGGGGGGGAGGGGTTGACATTTTTACTTGGAAATTGGCGCAACAGGTTTCAGTCAATATTTGAAAAAAGTGCTTGCTTTGTGTTACCAATTGGCAGCCTCAGCTGGTGATTTTGGCGCAAGCGCCTATCCAACTTTGTTTTAATTGGCCGAATTGGCGCAAGCTCAAAAACCTTACAGGGAACACTGTGTCTGATTTTATGACATCATCATTTGACGCAAAACCAAAATCGCTGATTTTATGAAAACATCATTTGATGCAAAACCAAAATCTTTGGAGGGAACACTATTCTAGACATCCTAATTTGTTATATCTGCTTCTCTCAAAATATGGGGATTGTCTAAGGTCTGCTGCTACATTCCTTTCAACCAAACAGCCTTTTGGAAAATGGTACATACCAGCAGGGGTCAAAATAATTTTTTTTCTTTAGGGGCCTATTTTATTCCAGCAAATAAAAATCATTCTCTGACTTTCATTCCTGGGGGCTCTTTTGAGCTACTTGAGGGCTACTTCTTTTTTTACTTGGGATATTGTTGCTAAATATATTTATTGTGTTATGAGCAACATAAACTTCATCTACTCAAGTTTTATAAGTGGGGGTGATTGGTGTTCTTTTGTAATATTTTATTGCCCTCTTCCACCTTTGCGAGGGGGCTTTTTTGTAAAAATAGAGGACGATTCTCCCTTCGTCCTCTTGTATTTTGACCCCTGCATACCAGGCATCTGCCTGATATTTCTTGAACAAGTAGAGGTATCTATCTAAAAGTATTTAGAATTGCCACACTGTAAATCAGCTTCAATATCAAGATTTTTTATTCAAGTGAAGTTCAGAAAAAATTCCTGCATATATAATTTCAACTTAGCAACAGAGTAAAAGCTGACTTGGGGAACAGCTTCAATAAACAAGGAAATATAGTTCCCCCATTCTTTCTGATCAAATTGATCTGTTTTGATGTGATGGGTCAAAAATATCTTTGATTAAATCTAGGGAGCCATTATGTTAAAAACCCAAAATACACTCATTGTTATGTCTTTGTTTTTACCTCCTACCTCGAAGATGATTTTGTGCCAGGGTGTTTTAAATAGAAGTGCTGCTTTCATTATAGAAACATGTGACATATCTTATTGCCCTTTTTCAATCTATTTGAATTTTAAAAGTTTATTGACATGTTTTGTTAGATACTGACATTTTTATCTACATAATAATACTGGGAGATGTGTGTGTCTGTCTGTCCTTTCATAACTTCAGAACCCCTGACCCGATCTGGACCAAACTTGGACCATAAATAGCAATTGACCATGGAAGTGTTCTAAGGGAGTCCGTTAAAGGTCATCTGAGTTCAAAGGTCATTTGAGATCAAATCTCAAATGTTCAAAAAGTTGACTTGAGATCATCCAAGGTCATTTGGGGTCAATCAAGGTCACAGCCATAACTCATTAACCCTTGACCCTAACTGGACCGAACCTTCACCAGACAGCTGCTCACATGGGGAGTGTCCTGGTTGGGTCAGGTCAAGTTCATCCAAGGTCAAAGGTCATTTGAGGTCAAATCTCAAAAATGTTCAAAAAGATCAGGTCAAGTTCATCCAAGGTCAAAGGCCATTTGAGGTCAAATCTCAAAAATGGTCAAAAAAATCAAGGTCACGGCCATAACTCATTAAACCTTGATCCTAACTAGACCAAACCTGCACCATAAACAGCTGCGACCCACCCTTGTTTCTAAAGCAGGTAAATAAAGGACATTTAATAAAGTAGCCAAGTCATAAGATGAAACAACCCTGGGAGGGGTAGCTCGATGGTTGGTGGATGTATCCTGTAAATTTCATAAAATCAAGTCTAAAAATGGTTAGAATTGATGGTTATAGTGCCCTCTATAGTCATTTGCCCATTGACTTTTATGTAAAATAAAGTAGTGCATCTTGATTATGCAATTTTTACATGTTCTAAAATTTTTGAATATTTATCAGATAGTAAATGGCTATTACTCTATACATATTTCGTAGTATGACACTGGCGTTTTTGTAATAAAATGTCCGCCAAAAACAAAGGTGACCCTGGAGAGTACCCTGTTGGGATCAGATCAAAGTAATCCAAGGTCAAACGTCATTTGGAAGTAAAATGATAGGAGAGTCAATGTAAGGTCAGTCAAGGTCATCTGATGTCATCCGAGGTCATTTGGTGTCACAATCATCAAGATCACTCAAGGTCAAAACCAATTAAAGGTCAAATCTAAAATAATAAAAAAAGTTGACCTCAGGTCATCCAACTTCAAAACCACTCAAGGTCAAGGTGCATGTGCCCCCCCCCCCTCCCCACTAGTATTTTATATTGATATTGACTTAATTTTATTGAAACTCTCATATGTTTATCTACACCCAGGTGTCACCATTCATCATTATGTTAAGGTAGCAGACTCTCTTTGAAGGAGGTGTGGCAATCACTGCTCAAGAATATTACTGTGTACACTCTGGGCACATTTGCTTTGAAAAACAGGTAGGCATACTGGCCTTTGGATACAAGCTGCTCCCTTTACCATCTTGAACTACCTGTCATAATGACAAAAATTGTGACTAACTCTATTTTATAAAATAAAATATGCTTTCATATTTCCCTGGTATGGTTTATACAAATTAATCACTTAACCAATAGTAATATGTGGTTAATTGTGACACATGTAAGACAAAACAATATATCAATAAAACCAACACGGATTTGTTTTGACAATCAGCAAGATTGGTTGTTTCATCTGTACGCTACTGCAAGAAGGAATTGTGTAACATTGATATGATGTAAGATGTGTGGCACGTAGGAATAGCAATGATGTCATTATATCCTCCAGGAAGCTTAAAGGAGAAACTCGTCATTTGAATGCAAGAAAGTCGTATCTGCAATGGCTGCCCTAAGCTGTATTTATTTTATGCCCTGTCGCAAGAATGTGAAAAATCCCTCAAAATTTCCCTGTCTTAAGTCAGTGGTTCTTGAAATGGTTCTGAAGAACCATTTCAAGAACCACTGACCCAAGACTGGAGATTATGAAGTGTGCAATCCCAATTTATGACAAATGGCAGCTATTGCAGATATGACTTTCTTGCACGCGCACTCACATGACTAACTCATGCTAATTGACAGTGGTAGGTGGACCTACCTTAACATTGAGAACCACCGGAATCAGCCACTGGTTAGTTAGTATCTAAGAGATGCGTGTATGAAAACACATACGCAATGAAGGGATTTCTGAACTGTGAAAGTAACTGTCAATGTTCAGTTAAATTTAGAATATCTTCAAAACTAACAAGTTATGTTGTGCTTTCCCAATAGATTATGGTGCAAATCATTATTTTACAGCATAATATGGTATAACTGTATTTATAAAGCCAAAAAATGATTTATATTGGCACAGCTGTCAACATTTTCAAATTCTAATGGGAATTCTGTAATCACTTAAATTTAACGTTTTCGAGCAACTGACATAAAAGGGCCAAAAAGGTATATCCAATTTTTTTTACATAGCTTTTCAAAACTGACGACAACTCTTAATGGTGTCATATTCAATTTCTCAACAATAATTTGATACAAAGTATATAACTTTCCAAACATTTATACTATTTTTTTATCCCGTAATACAGCTAAACACACGGCCACCAATAGGGAATTTTCACGCTAGTGGGACACCACGGTAGATTTTATCGAGAGGTCCGGAAGGCTACCTAAAAGCGAGAGACTCCTGCCAAAATCGTGAGCCTTGATAGGTAGGCCTATGTAGTGGTTTCAATTTGATCTAGAAATAGAATATATGGCTTTATCACCAGTAGCAGATCTACCACCAGTGGAATAAACTAGGTTTTTTTTCTTTTTTCCTAAACCAGAGAGGTGCCAGTTAAGTAGCACCTCTCTGCCTAAACAAATGTTTAAATTAGCTTACAAAGGAAAAATATCTTGACAACAGTATAATTATGTTCCATTTAATTCAATTTGTTTCATCAAATTCTCTTCAATTTCTGTTTCACTCTTTATAAAGTTCTGCTATATATTCACTCGCATGTCACTGTCTAGAACAGCTAACTGAGATCTGGTTGCAAGATCACTATAATATTGCTGTCTGTCTCCCTCTACCTTCAGTAAACATGAATATTCATAAGATTCTCAAGTCAATCAAAATGATGGACAGGTAGATTGACAGTGCAAGTCACTGCTAGTTGTAGCAGAACCAATGGAGCATATCCTGAACTCGTTAATAATAGTTTCACGGTCGTGCAGCATATAATACAACACAGCGACCTCTTGGGAGTATGAAGTAATAAAGGAACATTAAAACTTTTGTGTGTTCTTGAGAAATTTCAGGGTCTAGTATTTAACAGCTCTTAATGAACAATTCACATCTTTTATACCCCTAATTATCTGTTTGACTTATACTTAATTAGAGTATCAGCGTTTAATCTTTTGTTGTAGTCTTGTCATGGTCATGCAAAATAGCGCATTTATAAAAACTCAATATAATCTATGATGTAATTATTGCCTCAGGAACTCATTGAGAAAAGAGAAACATTTAAACATTTCATGTGTCTTCACTGGGGTGGGGGTAGGGGGATTGGAAGAGCATTCGGATACAACAGTGATGGACCTGTGCCAACCCCTGCAGCAAGTAAGGGGCTATCAGGGTAGGGATTCTGTAAAAAAGGGGGTCATTCAGTGTGAAGATCAGAAAAATGCAATGGATGTTTTGTTAGATAAATCCCTGAAGGTGGGGTTTCAAGTGTTGATTTTTACCTATTTACACCTCTTTATTATTTGTATCAAAACATAAATGAAATACATTGGCCCTAGGCTTGATAATAGTGAGTCATTAAATGTCACATTTGAAAAAAGGATCATTTGGTTTAGGAGGTTTGAAAAAAAAAACAGGTCATTGGGTGTCAGCAAAATGTGGGATCCTATTGACTGGTGGATAATATCTAAGTAACACCCCCCCCCTTTTACTCTTGGACCTCCCTGAAAGGAAGGTGTGAGAAGTATGCCCTTTGTCCCCTTTTTATTTTGACCAAATGACAGGAAATGAGTGTAAAATTAGAAATTAAGTTATTTCTTAAGAGCTTACAAAAGAGAGAAGTAATTGCCCACTATTCACCTTGTATACTGTATGTAATTGTAATGGATAGTTTTATTGAGATCTTAATTTAATGCATGGATGAAATCATGAACCATCGAAACTGGGTTGCAGTATCTCGTCTGCTTGACCATGGAGATGTAGTAGAATTTTATCATAGTACTATAATAAATGCATGGATTAATTATTGGTAAATAAATGTGCATTTCATGTCGAAAGTGAAACGGGACAAAATCAATACACACACCGTTCATTTTGATACACCAAATTCTTGAAGCCCGTAGGGGCCGGGAATTGGGACAGCAGTCAAAATTTACAGCAAATGCATTGATTTCCCGAGCAAAAAGGAATGCTGATTTATTAGCCTAATTCATACACGACAGAAAAATAATATTTCATATTTTGTAAACAGAAATTAATCCTTTACAAGAGGCATTAAAAAGCAAAATCAAACAAATCATAACCAGACGAAAACTGTACAATAACCATACTCCCTAAAACACCTTTCACCAGGATACAGCATGCAGAATGCATTGTGAATTTTCAATCCACTCCAAGGCATTAGCCATGATCCACTTGGGTATAAAAACTTGTGAAACTCTAGTAATAGAATCAAAAACAAACACACAATATCATATCATTTGCTCTAAAAAGACAGTTTTCCGCCAAATTTATTTCTTGGGGTTCTGTCAGCAGTGTTTCTATTTTCAAAAGTTTTGAGATTCAAAATGTACCCCTGTTGATTTAAAAGTGAACATTATTCTTTAGGAAGGTTAAATATACTTAACAACATGATTTCTTCACTAAAATATATCGTTAGTATCAAAGAAGTTTAAATTTTAAGAATTTAGTAATTTATTTCTAGAAACACTATCAGTGAATTTTTCATTCTCTGGAGAATGAAACATTCAAAGCACAAATAATTATCTGTTTTACTTTAAATGATCAAATTCAGCAAGAATGGTTTTGAATATTAATTATTTGTAGGAAGTACATTCTAAAAATACAATAAAATCAGTAGGTGTCGAGGAAAGTTGAACTTCACTTTGGTGATCATCGCTAATGCTTTTAATATCCATGGTTTCTGATTAGCTAGATTACACACGGAGATGTGGCCATAAATCAAATCTAATATATATGGTGTACTGGTGAAAACTCAAGATTCTAACTCATTTGGTACTGTTTAATCCATTTTACAGTGAATATTGTAGTCGTGTACAGGACATAAACTTTCTTCTTAAATAACCCCTCCCGTAAAATGTTATAAAAAAAACCAAGCAACCTAACCATTAATGAGATGCGCTTATTTGCTTTGTCTTATTTAATTTGCCTTGAATTCAATAATTGCGCTTCTCTTTAAAGGCTATTTGTTGTCATTTGGCTTTACATTTGTGACCATCCATCTCAAACCAGCTGGTCATTCTCTCTTTTTCACATATCTGAAAAGTCCATGTTATAAGGATTTAAATGACACCGTATTGAACTTTACCAGACATCCACAAGTCAAGTTATAGTCCGTCAACGTTTATCATGGGGTAAAAGATGAAACTGAGAAGTGCATTCAAAACCATTAAGCTATATACTTTTCTGTTGATGGTCATTCTGAGATGTGGATGTTTTCAAACTTCAGTTTATTTATTTTTAAAACTTTGCTGGTGATTTGAACTATGCATGGATAGTTTGAATCTGCAAAAAAATTAATTTCACCAAATTACGACCTTTGCATGTATACCCATAGTGCAAAATTAAGCTTGCCAACTTTACTCCTGGTTTCCTTGGGTACGAAAGTTTACTCTTATTGCTTCATGGTTTGGAAGTCGCAGTAAGCTGTTGGTCCACCTTCATGTTTGACTCCAAAATTGGGGTGTTGCTAAGTATCTAATCCAGATCCACATACGGCTGTATTAAGCTGGAAAGGCTCATTTTGTATATTGCTCAATGATTTCTGAAGGTATTTTGCACCAGGGTACTATTTCAACCTCCTGATCAAATTATTTAGATCTGTAAGCTGTAGTATTAATACATACCTGCTGCCCAGATAAATATAGCACAAGTAAACATGTTTTGCTGTTCATGATCTTGATCTTGATCTTGCAACGGACATAATCAAGATAATGTGCTGTAATTTCTGTGAAGTAATTGCTTCCCCATTTTGACCCTTACTTTCCTTATTTGACACTAAGTAAGCATCTTTGGTCATTATGAATGTAGCCTGAGCAGAGGAAATTATCATTAAAGCTTTCCCATGTTTGGTCAGTGTTTCTACACCTGGATAGTGTTGGATAACTTCCTGACAAAACAGGAATGATGCACCTTAATTTGGCTGTAACATTGATACTTGATTTTACTGGGGAAGGGCTGGGAAATACTGAGTGCTTTCGTAAAATGTCTTTGTAAGAAAATAATTTGTCTAAATCATAGTGATGTCAGTTTTTGACCTAAATGTGTGATTTTGCAAAAAAAATGACCAAAAGTTACTTTTTGTGCTATAAAATATGAAAAAGCAAACAAAGTTTTGCTTCAAAGTAAAATATTGAACTTCAAGTTCCATTTCTTCAAATCGAAACAAAAAGATACACAAACATTAGATAATTTTAGAAAAAAGTGCCAAAAACATATATATCCTTTAAAGGACATGGTCTAATTTTTCCAAATTTATTTTTCCAGTTTCATGTATATTCACCATTAAAGAGACTTCAGTTTCTCAAATATCAGCCAAATTGGTCCAACAGTTTTGATTTCATGTGCTATTTTGTGTTTCACAGTTTTTATACGTCACTGTGTGAATTTATTTATGGTTACCATAATTAGACACATTTTAACTTGTAACTTGTATCTCCAAAAGGGAACATGTTTCAGATGTAAAATTTCATGTGGCCAAAGCAATTATTTTGAACAAAAATCTCAGCAAGTTTGAAAAATAAAAACCGAAACCTATAAGAGCAATTAAACCATGCTTTTCAATGCCTTTTTGTATCTTGTCAAATAGTCTTTATAGTCATCCCAGAAGATTTCAAGTAGCAACATCACTTGGGGCCAGAGCAGTTATCAGTGCAAAGTCTATCTGAGCCTCTTGTTAGCTTAACCTATATAGATTTGTCAGTACAGTAAATTCAACATTCTGAGCTATTCTGGATCTTGTTTGAATTTGAAATAGCGTGTTTATGAAAGGAAAGTATAATTAGAGGTGTAGTTACAGCGTGTGATGATTGGATGCGAGCCAAACCAAAGTTGTCTGCCGGCTCTGTTAACAGAGTATGTTTGATGTAGACTTGGAGTTAAAAAGTGCAATTATAAAAGAGGAGTTTTGGAGCTGAATGGAAAATGCAAAAGTGCATGGGAATCTATGAAAACTGATGTGATTTGGTCAAATCGAAAATCACCATTACTTACACAAGAAGATAATCTGAAAAGTACACATTCTGATGACTTCATTATGAGGTAAACCAATATTTTGAACTCTAAATTTATCAGTGCAGTTGAGATTGATAACAAACCCCATACGTATTCTTTTTCCTGTTTTCTGCTTTTAAAAAAAAACACTTTAGTTAGGTTCCCAGTTTGCAATGGGGTGTGTGCCCAAACTACCTTGATGTGGAGCGTGTGATATACCCCTGTGATAGATGATCCACTTTACAACAAAATGGTATAAAACAAGTGTTTAGGTCCATTAGGTTGAACATTCAAGTGTTTGTTTACATTTTTACTCAAAGATCCAGGATTTTTTGACCCATTTCTCACTATTGGTACAGAATTGAACAACCAAATGTATCTGAATCAGCTAAATTACAAGGAATCATATTCAGATCATATTTGTGGCTAGGAGTGGTTCACAATTATGGGCTTCATCTTGGTTTTTTTAAAGAATTTTTATTTAATTTTGTTTTACATTTTCTATGAGTGATTCAAAACTCTTTTTGTAAAAAATGAAACTGTTTTCAAATTATATAAGAAGAATTACAGAAAAGTTTTGTGACCCCAGAAAATAAATCCTTTTTCAGGAATGAACATCTGAGTATGTTATGGTTAATATGTGAGTAATATAAATTTGAAGCTGAATTTGTTATTTTCTAGTAAAATAGATTAACCCTCATCTTCAAAACAGAATTTTCAGAATGATCAAATCTATTCATTAGGGGATCTTTATTGGCATATACACACAAAAACATCAGAATCAAAAAAAGGTTTAAATTGTCAACAAAGCCCCACCTAATTTTGTTTTCCTGCATTCTGAGTAACATCTGCATTCAGTCTTATGTCGTCTGTTAAGACATTAACAGAACAACAACCCATAATGTCAATCCCAACAGTTCTCTCAAACACTTCCTGAATTCATACGGCTATTTACATAGTTAGCTCCGGCGTGAAGACTTAGCCAATTGAGTTTTGCGTTGTTGGTATGAGGGTGGGGGCTGGATTTGGACAGGATTATAAGGACTACGTCCCTTGAGAGGAAGCACTTATCCCATGACTAGAGGGTTGAGTAAAAAAAGTTATGTTTCAGGTCCCCACCGTATATATTTTTTGAGAATTTTCATTTACCTTGTTAAAGTAATTGATTCTTAAACATTTTCCTCACAAATCACTGTTTCAGAGTCGATCATTCAGATTGCTGGTCCCAAATGTGGAGTAACCTACTTTAACACATCCACGAGCTATACTTTGATCAATACTAAATAGGCGGGAATTCTGAGGCTTTTCTTCATCCGCAAGTAAAAATAATCCAAGTTACAAGCACGCCGTAGATACTGATGCGCGAATCACACGTGCAACGCGCGCTACATCTCCTGTAGTTATGCTGTGTCCAGATACGCACACGCTTTTCTGTATCAATTCACGATGTGAAGAGGCCCGCCTATTTGGTGTTGATCAAAGTATAGTGTTGATCAAAGTATAGGGTACCACAAAAAGCAGCTTCAAGAGCAGGGCTGTACGAAGGCATGTAAGCCAGGGGGCAAACAAGTTTACCGTCCCGCTATTTAGACTAATTCAGATTTCAGGTTCAGATTCATTTTATTTTCCATCATAAAACATATAAATACAAACCAAAAGGAACATTAGGAAGACCTACATACAAAAACAAGGATGGTGTAACAAAAGGTATAGCCTGAAAAGAGTTACACCACCTTTAAAAATGACACATAACATTTAAAACAAACATGTGGCAAAAAAATACATAATTTTTCTATAGCTACCACATTTACAAATGACACATAACTTTTAAAACAAACATGTGGCAAAAAAATCACAATTTTTCTATAGCTAGTTTGAAACCAATTGAAGTGATGCTGGTAGAAAAAACCCAGATGATTTACAAAATATTTTATGTTAAGTGTTTACAAAATGGTATATAATCATATTTGTCGACTCCGGATGGAGATCCAGAGCCTACCCCAGGTGGAAAACCCAAAGGGCAGGGCTCGAATTTAACCACGGCCACGCGGCCATTTACCGTGATGCCTTGGGTGGATTGCCATAAGCCCTTGAAAAATTAACCCATGTCACGGCCACGATTGCCGTGCCCTTTTTATCCCCTTGGCTTGAAAAGAAGGGGGATTATGGCATAGTAGTGGATGTCTGTGTCGGCTGTGTCGTCGTCGTCTGCGTCGTCGTAAAAAGGGTTGACATTTGCCTCTATCTCCGGAACCGTAAGGCCTACGGTAACAAAACTTGGTGACATGAAGGGTCTCGGGATAAACTTGCGCTGCGAAACTTTTGGGGTGTGTGGTCAAGGTCATTCAAGGTCAAAAGGTCATTTGAGGTCAAATCTCAGTCTTGGTCGTTTTATATAATAATCACGTTTTTGCCCATATTTAAGGGCGCGCAAACACTTTTGACCGGGAGTGTATAAGATATCAGCTACATCCCTGAGACTTGGGGTGGGGGAGGCACTCAACATTGGTTTGGGTAGGGGATCCAACTCAAAACACCAAAATATGGGTCTTTAGAAGAAATCTTTTTGTGTAAAATAAGGTCTAAGGAACTTTGATTTTTGTAAAACTGAGATGTAAAACACATAGTTTTTATTTCTTGGCCTATTGCTTCCATTTATATCATTAACAAGGGAAAACACTTCATGAACAAGTGTTTAATTTAGATATTTGCTTTCCAAAATCAAAGCAATGTCAAGCAAGCCTAATTTTCATTTAAAATGATTTGGGAACTATTTATTTGTCAGAAGATTGCATCAGTAATGTAACCAATTTTAGTATCACATGAGAAATAAAGGATTTATTTCTAATTTTATGAACATTTATGAAAAGAAAACATGCCAAGTACCAAGCAAACCAGAAGGAATTTATATTACTTTGATCTTAATTTTTGTGTGGGAAATGAAGGGGAAGCTGGTAAGCACAGTGGTACTGCCCTCGCGGGGAAGGCGGTTAGCGCAGCATTACTACCCTCGCTTTATATCAATGAGCCTTTGGTTTGATTTTTAGTCCCTGCGCTGTATGTGTATTTGGTCTTTAGTCCATGCTCACTTCCAATTATTGGACCCCAATGGAAATAAGCTTCATCCGAGGCTCTCTTGGGTTATCCTTGGTAATTAGCCTAAAAAATTATTTCTTTCTTTGCTACAGCAAGTTATTAAAAATTAGAGACAAAAACTACTTGGAAAAAAATATTATTCTAAACCAGGTCTTCAGATAACTGGTGTCGATTTCAATAACATTACGATGCATCGTAGCTAACGAAGGGTTCAGCTCGTAACTACAACTAGACTTCATAAAGATGTGAAAACCCTTTGTATGTGTTCACTGCATCGTAAGGTATATGAATAATGTATTAGAAAAATTGAACCCTTTGTTAATGTTGCGTAGGGTCAAGAGGTGGTCGTAGCTA
>JXSR01S024573.1:7974-18287 GCA_000969725.1 Ophiothrix spiculata
ATAACTGCATCAGTACGCAGAAGGCCTTAACAACAAGCGTCGGAAAGAAAAACCCCGCGAACGAGAGAAAAACAACTCTGAAATAAACTATAATACCCAGTGGTGCAATGAGTCAGTGGCCGGCAAATTTGGCCACCCAACAGTGGCTGGTGCAGAAAGGCTCTACATCTACATCTGTACTGGGCAGGACCAATAGTGGTATCAACGTCCAGATTCCGGAGGCATCACAAAAGTCTAAAAACATCACATAACATCACATAACATAGCTTGAACCCCCAAAATATAGCTAAATTCGCCATATATTATTACCATGACTACATATCATTTAACTTACCAAGTAATGTAAAATTATCTTGTGCTTAATTTTGCCCTCAGATGCAATGAAATGGCTTAAAACATGGTAAATTCTTTGACTATAAAGCTGAATTCAGACTCGACGCAAACGCAAACGCACGACGCACCGAGCATGTGCAGTAACAAATTTGAGGAGTTCCGATCAATCGATACCAAAACGCAACACCACTTGCGTCACCGCAAACCGAGTTGAGCAAAGCTCAACTTTCCATTGCGTTTTCATGTGATCGGCTGCCGCAGTCCGTTTGCGTTTTGAGTGTGAATTCATTTGCGGTGCCGTTTGCGGTGAAAATTATCGGAAACGCAACGCATTGCGTTTTGAGTATGAATTCAGCTTTAGATGTAAACACGGCCACGGAAACACACGCATGGAAAAAATCGTGCAATTCTTCACGTACATTGATTGACCACAGTAATTTAATTATATTTATGCATGACCCATAATTGTACAGGTTTTGTCTTCATAAATTTTAGTTTAAAATATAAATAAAGTATAAAATAATATTTTTTGTACATTTTTTAAACGAAAATGTATAAAATCTCCACAGCTAAAATAATTTTTGAAACTACAGATGAACGAGGATGATATGTCAGGTGTTGCCACCTTGAACAAAAATCAAAGGCAGGCGGCATAGGACACGATTAACACTATAGGCTGGGGTAGGGTCAGGGTAGACCTTCAAATGTCATAAACCGTTTATGTAGTTTAACTTTCAAACTATTGCATAAACTAGTAAGTAATAGTATATAAAAGTATAATACTATATAAAAGTATACATTTTTAGAACCGGATTTTTATCTTTAACATGATGACAGAGGTGGTTTTCAGGATATCCCACAATGCATTATTCTGATACATTGATTTTACAATATGCCTGCAAATTCAATTCAACTCCTATACTTATGTACAGGTTGCTGAGGTTTTTGAGGTGTCAGCAATGTGGGTTAACACTGGGCTAGTGTGAAAAGAAACACATCCCTAGAAAGATATGAATGAGTACTATTCAATGGAATTCTCAAATTCCTACTAGCCCCTTGCCCAGAAAACCATTATTGCCTATTATATATCAGTGTATCAGAATAATGCATTGTGGGATATCCTGAAAACCACCTCTAACATGATGATGATATTAGTTATTGACCAAAAATGTCAATTTTGGCAAAAAAATGCCAAAAACTATATTTCTTGCCCCAGAATTTCTGGAAAGCCTAACTAAAATTTGCATTCGTGAAATTTTGAACTTTTCGTGCGAAAACCTGTGGTAGGGCCCCTAGGACCCCCCTAGACTGACTCCGCAGTCGCCAAATAGCTGAGGGCGCCATACTTCTGGTTTTCAAAGTTGGTCTGGCTATCTGGCCAGCACAACGCAATGATCAGTGCGCCCGGCCGGTCGACGACGCAGGATGCAGTCTAGGACCCCCCTTGGTCACTTATGTACTAATTAGTTAATAGCGTCCACTAGATTTAGGGACGAGGGATTTCTAAAATGCAAATATAGGATACGCTGTACGTGTATTTCTATTCAATGTGTCTAAAAATTCTGCAGTTTAACCGAAATCGAGGCTGTGGTACCCAATGCTCTGTTACCTTATTTTTTCACAGAATAAATTGTATTCAAGATTTTGACGCAAAGGAACCACTGACTAAATTTCAAGCTGCTGGAAGACAAATTCAACACGATACGCACGTGCATAGATGACGTATGGTCATAAATAATAATGAAGTTGTTAAGAATTTTAAGATAATATTTGATGCACTATTTTAACATAATTGAAATTACACGCTCAATACCGGTTTACATGATCAAATTGTAGCAGTAAAGAGGCATATCCACCGTCGTCTGCCCCGACCTTTGTCGTTCCCCGACAATTTTTTTCCCGACCTGCCCGACTCGATAAAAATTCAGCTTTGGCCTCGACTGACCCGACCCGAAAGGATTTTTTCTAGACCAGACTGGCAGTTTTTCATGATTTACCGGTCAAGATGGATATTTTTCTCGAGTTGCCCCAAATTTCAAGTCATTAAAATAGTGTTTAACAATTTATAACATTATAGACACAGTGATTAGTTCTTGCTCCATTTTATTTTTACCCAGAACGACCTTTTTCATTTCCCGGACCAAATGTAAACTTTCCCCGACCCCCAGTAAAATTTCCACAACCCGGTCGATCCCGGTAATATTTATCCCGGACCGCACCGAACTCGAAAATATCTCGAAGTAATTCCCGACCCGGAAAATTTGGCGTTTCGGGTTTCCCCGCAGGACCTTACTATATTAAGAACACTTTTGTAATTTTTTGAGGAAAGGTAAAAATATGACTTTTGGAATATTTTCTTCAATACGTGACCAAATAGAAATACGTGTTAAAACGAATCCTAAATTTGCGTTTTAGAAATCCTTCGTCCCTAAATCAAGAAATCGCGGCCGTCGACGCCTGATAAAAGATAAATAAATGTCTGGCAACCCATAATCGTCGGCTGCTAATATTTTGCGGACACTTCAAAAGCTTCGTAAGCCTTCGCGTTGAAAAATTGATGTAAGTTTTCCATATTATAATGACGAGCATGAAAAAGTGAGTCATTATTATTCCATGAATAAACCTCGTTTTTTCTCACATATGAATCACTGTCAACAATCACGCAGGGCCTTTGAGGCTCAAGGACAAACTAGTCAAACATGAACATGCAAACCCTGTCGAATTCAGCTCCTCAGGAGTCAGGCCATATCAAGGAAGTTATAGGGGGGAACACGGATTCTCCACAATCTTGTGTCGCTCATGGAGCAGAGTTATTGTACCTCCGGATATATTCGGAATTTGACCCGATATCCAAGCAGATCGCGTAAATCTTCACCTGACGCATATATCGCGTGTGCATTTTGTTTCACGCGCAAACCGTGTCTGCGTTTCATGTAGCGTGGATTGCGACTTGCTCTGATTAAAGTATGCCAATTTTCCCGCTAATCCGTAGCGAAGCCTCTCGAAGTGTTGCACGCGGAGCCGTAAAATGCCGGAGGTACAATAACTCACCCTCCATGAGCGACAATCCAAGATGGCTGCCGTCCCATAGGTAGGGACATTCACAAAATTTTCAACTTTATTTGTTTTGGGAAATGTTAATTTGTCTTGAAAGGTATTAAAACTACCTTCAAAATGAGGGGTCAACCACTTCATATGAGTAACAAATGGCAAAGTTATGGATGAAAAGCATAAATCGAAATTCAACCAAATAATGCCAAAAATTGGGATCCTCTATGGGAAAATTCTACACAGTCTTCCATGTTTTGACCCATTTTCAAATCTGGCGGGGCTCCTAATAAAAATGCGCTTTTATTTCATAGCATGTGTTTGGTATCATTTGAAAGGTAATGTTTCAAAGAAAATGCATATTTTTTTATATCCTTCGAACTTGAACAGAATTAAAGTTAGAGTGTAAAAACTCCACTGGCACACTTTTTGAAAATGTTACAGCGCCCTCAACGTGATCATATATGAAATACGCTACCATAGGATTTACACGGCGATCAAATCAAAATGGCGGAGGAGTCCCTGTTCCCCCCTATAACTTCCTTGGGCCATATTCATGTAAATCATATGGACTCGACTGACATGACTGACAAGTCAGTCTAGTGTTGCCAATAAAAGACTTAAGGTTAATTATGTTGTAAAACAAAACAGGCAACAAAATAAACAAACAAACAAAAAAATTACACCCAATAAATTGATTAAAAAATAGTATGGTAATTTAAGTTTTAAAGCAAATAATTAAAAGTAGAGTGTGTTGTGCGTGTAAAATATACGGGACGTATGTGCTAAATCGGGTAAGCGGGTTGGCGCAGCGTTACTTCCCTCGCCTTGCACCAATGAGGTCCCGGGTTCGAGTCCCGCTCCCGGCACTTTATGTGCATTTGGTTTTCAGTCCATGATCGCTTCCGCAGGTTTTTCTCCGGGTACTCCGGTCTTCCTCCTGCATCTAAAACTGTCTCTTGATTTGTCCATCTGAGTCTGCCCCACCCAGGTTATGGGAAGCTGCACAAAGGGTGAATATTACAACCGAAGTACCGATAGAATGTGCTCTATGGAAGCACTTCTAAGACTAAGTGAAGTAAAAATGGTTGTGACGATCTACCTGCAGCGAATCACGAGCGCTTTGTTTCCTATTCGGTCAAAAGGCGCTATATAAATGCCATTATTATTATTATTATTATTATCATAGATGTGAAATAAGATAAGGGGCAATATAGACAGACTAGTTTTAAACAAAATGATGTTAGATAAAAAGATATTTTAATTCCCGCCTTCAAAATGAGTGGTCAACCACTAACGGTGAAGAAATGGTGAAGTTATGGATGAAAAACGGGCATTGAAATATACCCAAATTTGGCCAAAAATTGTGTCCCTGGCATTGCCATACACCCAGCTCGAGTGTGTATTTCCATTTGAAATACACACTTGGCATTCCGCAGCACTCACGCTGTAGCCGTAAGCACAGGCATAAATTTCTGTCGGCTGCAACTTTGATCGCCTTGCATTTTCACTCCAATTTTACAGCCCCAGTCCTGCCGGCAGGTCCTTGCTATGCCTAGACCTTATAAGTGGAATGAAATATTTGAAATTTGAAGAGAAAAAAGACATTTTGTGGGAGACAAAAGGTGTACTGACCTTGAACTTGGCTGCACCTTTTATTCCATCTTCACGGTGATCGCGTCGGCCATTTTTCATTCCCATGACCTCATGATCGAGGTCAGTAAGTTCTAGAAGCATCGCTCCCTAAAGTGGCGTGTGATTGGCTTACATTTTTATTTCTGTTGATTTGCATCCAATCACCACCCACGATACATAAAGCCTATGAAAATTATCAAAATGGAGTCATTGAGGGGTCATCATTTACGTTGTCGTTAGACTGGATCCACCAGTCGGCAAATGAGGTCTCCCTCATTTGGCCCGAACAACCAACACAGTGAAGCGCGTGTGCAGTTTTGAGACTGATGGACTGAGCCTACGTTGTCGTCTGCTTTCTTGGAGAACGGGTGGAAACAGTATCGTCATGTAGGTAGAGCATTGCCATTGACTGTGTACTGTTCTGTGTCAAGACCCATATTTTCACCACGAAGGAGCATTTTACAAAAAAGTGCTTCCATTTCATGAAATTTGGCTGCTACTATCAGATAGGTTATGTATCAAGGATTTGAGACCCACATTTTTTATTCAAAACTTTTAACATTTACTATTTAGGGAGTAAAAATTTTCTTTTTCTGATTGGCCACAATTTTTTGCAAAAGAGTGAGCCCTCTAGCGGCCAATTAGAGCTCATCACTAACAATGTCACATTCTGTCCTTATATTAGCCTTATCATTTTTGCAGGGAGAGTGGCATAAAAGTAGAGTTTATACTATTACTAGAGTAGCGTTGTACATACCAAATATATGGATAAGAAGCTAAAATAACCACTGACTGTACAGTGTACACATACATACACATCTAGATCCGACACGTATCCTTACTAGTTAAAGATTGAGAGTCACTAAAACACTATTGAGAGTCACTTGGTTGGGACTAGTCTAATACACATCATAGATTTACAGAGGAGATACAAGGCAAGCCGCCATTTTTATTCCGGCATGGAGACAAAGTTTGGGGTATTCGGGTTTTTGCCGATGATGCATCGCACCTTGTCATAAGTGCACGAATATTAAAACACGCACACACGCTTTGCGTGCAGGTTAGCGTATCATTCGCCTAAAGTTTATTTGTGCTGGTTGTCTCTACGCGTAACCAAGTCTCGGCACTTGGAGGTGATTTTGGCAGGAACTGAGTGGACCCGAATACCCCAATTTGAGCTCCATGGCTGACGACGCCATTACACGGGCTGGTGATTTCCAAGTTCTAGTAGCAGCAGCTTAAGAATTCCACAATTTTGGAGCAGTCCTGGAAAAGCATTTGTCAGCAGCAGATTGGAATGATTTGTCCCGGGGGGGGGGGGGTTCTTCAAAATTTTTTGTACTGGTATGTGCCTGCCGGACTATGAAAAACTTACCATCTCTATTATAGCCTACCTATTTTTTGCTCAAAACCAACCCATTAATATACCAATTTTGATGGAAAAGCACCCAATTTTACTCAAATTGAGTCTTTTTTTTCAAATTTTCCCCCAAAGCCCCCAATTTTCAAAATTGGGTGCTTTCATCTGAGACGAAAACCACCCGATCGCCATACCAAATCTGTGAAAAATCCACTCCAAAAGGCAGGCACATGTATACCTTGTCAATGTAATTAACCCCCCGGGTATTTGTCATGCATACATCACTTAACAGTCCTGTACCTTTTACATTGCAGTATAACTGTTTCATTTTGTAGGTTATAGCCTTGATCAAATGATGACAACTGTTTGGACACCCTTAAAGCAACCACCACACCCCAAGGATGTGCATGAATTATCCTCTGATGCTAGGAGAGTCCTGCAAGCCTTGCGCTCAGCTTATCACAAGAAATGCCAGGAACAGAAGATGATATCCTTTGCTAGAAGTAAGTCAGGTTCTTCAGGCCTTCATTTTTGTCCCTGCCGAACAAGTTCGGGATGGTTGTCCCCGCCAAATGAGTTCGGGATGGTTGTCCCCGCCAAACGAGTTCGGGATGGTTGTCCCCGCTGAACAAGTTCGGGTTGGTTGTCCCCGCTGAACAAGTTCGGGATGGTTGTCCCCGCAAACGAGCTCTGGAGGGTTTTCCCCTGCCAAATAAGTTTGTGATGGGGACTATAAAATGGGCTCCGTCCGTGTGTCTGTGTGTCCGTGATAAAAATATTAACCCAAACGTTAACCTAAATGTGATGGCTCACCCCAAAAGGGGGGACTTTGAAGATTACATCAATTTTGATTTTATCATTTCATGTCTTAATATCTGCTACAGCATTTTCTAAGCTTTAAAATGACACCTTACTTGTTGAAATTGATCAAGGTGATCAAATTTTAAAACAGAAAATCTGCTGGAAATTCTTATTAAATTTTCCTTATTTTTTGCTGCCTATTTTAATCATTTTCTCGAAAACTGTCGCCAAGTCCCTATTTTCGGGCTGTGTCATCACAAATGTTGACCCACATTTTATCACAGACCAAGGGTCGCACTTGGTGGATGGGTGCTCCAAAGACCTGAGTTTGTATTGGTGAGTGGATCAAAGGTTATCAGGGGTCATCAGGCATTATGAAAGGTCAAAAGGAGGTCAAATGGGTGTAAACTTAGTTGGCCACATTTGGCAGTGACATATTTTACGCATCGCTTACACCCGAGTTCTACTTGTTGAAATTTGCAGAATCTTAAAAAAAATGAATAAATAAATATAAATACCAGGGATTTATTGTGCACTATGCCTCCCAGCTTTATAATTTTTCGGACTCTGCACACTTTGCAGGTGTTCGCTGACCATTGTGGCACAAGTAAGCTCCATTTCACACCAAGCATCATTTCAGGTTCTGCAACAATCTCTAGGGGTGCACATTGATGCTCTATATTAAAGTTTTCTAATTTACATTGAACTGTTTGGAGTATTGCAGTATGGATGTAATTTTGATGATCAGTTTGTTTCTGATTTCTTTTAGGTACATCATCACAACAAACATCCCACTACAGAAACAGCCAGACATCCCAGCATGATGCCAGTACCCAGGGGCACCAGTTCATCAAACAAAACAGCCAGACACCCCAGCATGATGCCAGTACCCAGGGGCAGCAGTTCATCAAACATGAAGCCCCTCACACCATCCCTGCTTCCCCTCCGCTCTGTGTGGAGTATATGCCCCATCACTACAGCAGTACACCTGTCACAGCTTCATCCTCAAGGCAAAGTTCAATGTCTCACATTCAAAATGACAACACAGCTGTATTATCCTCATCCCAGAAGCAAAGTTCAGTATCTAGTGCTCAAAATGACAACACAGCTGTAATATCCTCATCCCAGAAGCAAAGTTCAATATCTTATGCTCAAAATGACAACACGGCTGTAATATCCTCATCCCAGAAGCAAAGTTCAATATCTTTTGCTCAAAATAACAACACAGCTGTAATATCCTCAGTTCAGAAGCAAAGTTCAGTGCCTCATGTAGGTAATGTTGTAGCATCATCCCCAAGTTCAGTTGCACAAGATATAACCTCATCCTTAAAGCAACGTTCAGTTTCTCCTATTCAAACTGACAACACGGTTGCCAGAACCTCTTCCATAAAACAAACTTCGAATATGGCACATGATGAAAGTGATAACAGCACAAGTGATGTTTGCATGTTATCTATGAAGCATGCAACAAACTCTGGCTTAGAACCAATCTTGAAAGTTACTCCATCATCAACCCAGAAGTCCAGTTCACATCGTTCTAACACAGAAAACAGAGATGTCGATGCAAGCTTGGAACCAATCTTGAAAGTTACTCCATCATCAACCCAGAAGTCCAGTTCACATTGTCCTGACACAGAAAACAGACATGTGGATGCAACTTTGCTCCCAACCTGTGCAGACTTTTCAGCCTGGAGGGGTGCAACCATCAAGAGTAGCAGTTGTTCTTCCGTTACATCTAGACCATCCATGCTGCAGGGAGAGGCTGATGGCAGTGAACAGCTGAAGCGCATGGCACAGGTACGTAACTGGAATACACATCAACAAAAACGCGTGACCTACTTAGTCAGCAGTAAGTATAGGTATACGAGGGGGTATCAAAAAGTTTTAACTTTACCCAGAAGAAATGATGCCAGGAACAAAATTTCATTATGAGATACTTTAGGCATCTTTGCATAGTCAATGTGCAAAGTAACACATTATCCCACTTTTAACTGACTGTCTACAGACCATTATTGTAGGGATCCTCCATTAACAAAAATCTGATTTTATATTTCAATCAAAATCAACATTTTCAGGTCGTCCATGTTTTATTACACCATCGTGACGTCATTTATGGAACAATTTCCATAATTTTGGTATCAATGGAATAGAAGAAACCCTACCCGTTACTATGGTATCAAACAACTTAACTTTGGTGGTGCCAATAAGATTTTCTGGGCCCTGTAACCCTTCAAATGCAGAGACTTCATTACGCCGTGTGTCTCAATTTCCTCCATGCAGCTTATAAGCGGGTAGGTAGACGACATCAATCACCACCTGAAAAGAAAGTAAATCTACTTATGAGACAATTTCTGCACCATAATGTACATAAAAAGATGAGTGACTATTCTGACAAAATTGATATTGCTCAATCCCGTAGAGATTTTAGCTTTGACAGTCTAAAATTGTGCAACACAGGCAGAGTTGTGTATCAGGTGAAAGAAATGTGTTACGCTATCAACATCGATCATGCCATTTCTGTTTTGGAAGAGATTTCATCATGTTCATTGGAAAATCTCATTTACTCTGTCAACACAAGCAATAATTGGTAGCTAATAGGATTGTTCAAATTCAGCAAAGATCAGTGTTGTAGTCGAGGACCTGGTGTCCGAGGCCAAGGCCAAGGCCAAGGACTTGGTGTCCGAGGCCAAGGCCAAGGCCAAGGACTTAGTGTCCGAGGCCAAGGCCAAAGCCAAGGACTTAGTGTCCGAGGCCAAGGACTAGGTGTCCGAGGCCAAGGACTTGTGTCTCCGAGGCCAAGGCCGAGGACCAAGGACTTTTTCAATGCAACTATTATAGTACCCGCACTATAAACACACTCATGCACCACATAAAATGACATTTTGACCACGACTGACCTTGAATAAAGAGATATTCATTGTTAAAGTTTGGTCAATGTTTGGTTAAGGGTTAATGACTTTCAGCAGTGACCTTGAAATGATCTCGGATGACATGGATGAACTTTTTGAAAATTTAGGTTTCACCTTGAAAATGAACATATGACCTTGGCTAATAAACTTTTGACCTTGTCTGACCTTGAGAAAATAGCTATTCATGGGCAAGGTTTGGTCCATGTGAGGTAAACGGTTCTTGAGTT
>JXSR01S024574.1:4331-17043 GCA_000969725.1 Ophiothrix spiculata
CAGAAAAGACTGCTAGAAAATTGCCTTGCAATGCTATACTGAATTAGAATCAACCTGGTTGACATCAATTGAAGTAGCTCACAGAAGCGACATAATAACGCACACGAGGGCACAACTCAAGTTTCTGTGTTGACTACTGCAAGTCCTCTCAGTACCTGTCTTCATTCTTTCCTAGAACCATTCGTCCTTGAAATCATCTGAAAATAGACCAAGCATCAGCCTCATCACTTGATGGCTTCATATCGGCATTAAGCAGAAGCAGCTCATGTTTTAACGCTTTGATATGAGTTTGTTTTATTTGCATTGGATTATTTGTCTGCATCATCTTGTTGATGGATAAAAGCTCATAATCCACTGCAGTGTGATCATCTTCAAAATTTGATGTCCGCATGGAAGAAGAAGATGAAGAAGAAAAAATATGATTACGTATGCACAGAATGATACTTAAAGGGGCAATTCATGATTCACTTTTCACCCTCAAGGTCACCTCTATCAAACTTGAGTTTTTTGGCTTATAACAATCCTCAACTGGTATATGATCCCCAAACCATTCTTTCATACGTGCTTGCATTTTTGAGAAAATCAAGAAAATGTGTCATTTTCTAATTATTGTCGGGGCCCCGAAAGTAATTACAACACAGTAGTCTATGGGGATGTTCAAAATGCTGAAAAGCTTGTAACTTGGAAACGGAAGGTCGGAATCAAGTGAAATTTTCAGAGTATATTTATGTTGTACTCTTCTTTTTATTTAGCTAGAAACAGGCCATATCAAAATCATGAATTGCACCTTTAAATTAATACTAAAATAGTAGCATTGGTCAAACAAGCTAATAAACCAGCTGCCTGTACCATGAATTATTAACAAATTGTAGTAGCAGCGTAAATTTATTGAGCGCAAATTGTGTGAAAATAAATGAAACACAAAAATTTGGTCTCACCATCAACCACCAAAAAAGGTGGTTGATGCCCAATCCTCCCTTTTTAGCCAATCACTACCAAAATAAAATCCAAAATTCCAATAAAACTCCTAAAAGTTTAGTTATTTTGGCACAAATTTTCAGAGTTCAGAAAGTATAAACAATCATCTGAAAATCCTTCAAAATATTGTGATGAATTTCAATGCAAGTATCCGATGCATTGGTGATGCCTCACAATGCATTCCTGATACTTCGGAAATACATCAAGAACTGTCAGTGGTTGGACCATGGCTCAGCCATAGTCGGACCATGGCTCCATCAATTTCAGTTTAATCTGAAATGCTGATGCGGCTTTGTTGCACTTGAAGCCCTTGAATTCCTGATGATAGTTTAAAACTTCATTGGTTTATTTTGTGTTTTGCAAGTTTTTGTATTGATGATAGATGCTTAATTACTAATTTTTCTCATCATGTTATTAAAAATGAAATATATATTTCTCTTTCAGGGTTTAAAGAATGCACTCCATATGATGGATGAAGAATGTCCCAGAACTGAAAAGAGTATCAGTAATAGAGCGCAATTGGCAAAGGAAGTGCACATACAGGGTTTGACCAAAAATAACAAGGTAATGTTCCAGAACTGAGAAAAGTGTCAGTAATAAGTCATTTCGCAGGGGTTTTACTCATCAACGCTTGTTGTCAAGTTGTACTCTGCGCAATATGCGACCTACTGCAATTCACGCAGTTGGATGTGATTGGTTTTTACCGTTATCATCACGCTAAGTTTATGTCACTGGGGGAAATAGATCAGTCATAACTATCGTCAATTGTTTGAATATTTTGAATACGATTTTCAGGGAGCTCATTTTGCAGATTGACTGGGCAATTGGCAAAGGATGTGCACATACAGGGCTTTTCCAAAAATAACAAGGTAATGTAATAGGGCACAATTGGGAAAGGAAGTGTGTATACAGGACTTAACCAAAAATAACAAGGTACCGTAATGTCCCAGAACTGAGAAAATTATGAGTAATAGGGCACAATTGGCAAAGGAAGTGTGTATACAGGACTTAACCAAAAATAACAGGGTACCGTAATGTCCCAGAACTGAGAAAAGTCTTTGTAATAGGCAGAGAAAGTGTGCATACAGGGTTGAGGGGAGCATGACCGAGTGGTTAAGAGCGTTGGACTCATAATTGCATGCATTCATGTGTCACCGGATCGAGTCCCACGCCCAGCACATCTCCTTGTTTCCTTAACCCTATTTAACGCGACCCCCCGAATTTCGTGCCATATGGCACGAAATTGCTTTTTCAGGCTGTAGCAACAATATCTAGACATGTGAAATCAAATATAGTGCTCAGAATGGTTGATTTATGACCCCCAAATAGAAATACATTCTTTTTACCCAATTTTTCTATCTTTAAAGCATGATTTAATGGCTTAAATGGCACTGTAAAGTGAAAGTTCCTCGTTTTGGAACTAGTCCTTGTTTTCTAAGGAGGCTACTCATTTTATAAAAAAAGAAACAAAACAAGTAGCAAAACGAGGCATTTTAACTCATTTTGCTACTTGTTTTGTTCCTCTTTTTCGAAAGACGAGTAGCCTCCTCGTTTTGAGAAAAACGAGGACTAGTTCCAAAATGAGGAACTTTCACTTTACAGTGTTTCCTGAAACCATGAGATTTTGTCCAATTTTAGGCCAAAATTTAGCTCAAAAATTGGGACAAAAACTGTCATAAAATTATGACATGTTTATCAAATAAAATAATTTCTTTTGATTTGAAGAGGTATAATTATACTGGCTTCCTCAATAGAACCTAAAAATATATACTTTTTGAACATAAGTAGCCAAAATACTGACTTAGATTTATGAAAAATTAGTTTTAAACAAGAAGCTCATTAATTATTCATGAGCTAATTTGCATATGATTTGCATAATTGATAATGCATCCTCATTTTCAGAAAGCTGAATGTCCAAGCTATCCAGTGATGTGCCACTTCCAATACCATTACAAACGAGTCTCATTAAAAACATGCCATATAGTTCCTACTACCCAGTGCACACAATTCATGCCATTTTGTGGCGGGTTAAATAGGGTTAAAGCAATACTATAAAGTGTTAAAAATGAAGCGTCCCCTATCACCCATGACTTTTGATTTTTTGGGCTTATTGGGTTTGCTTTTGGTAGATATGAATACCCTCCAAACGATTTGGCTCAAAGATGCTTACTTTTTCAGTTATGGTCATTTGTTGAATCTTAATTCAACATGTATTACTATAGGAAAGCATGCATGTGCTTTTTATACATTTTTGGTGGCAAAACATTTTTTTTTCACAAAATACACTTAAAAAAGCTTTTAGATAGTCACATTCCTTCATTTTATGCTGTTTTTACTATAAACCATTTTTGATCAAAATCCTATAGTATTGCTTTAAGCAAGAAACTTTATTCTACTTGCTTTGTGCTTTGGAGGGCACATAAAGCCATCGGTCCCATCTTAAGTGCCAGTCCAGAACTGAGAAAAGTATCAGTAATAGAGCACAACTGGCAAAGGTAGTGCACATACAGGGTTTGACCAAAAATATCAAGGTAATGTCCCAGAACTGAGAAAAGTGTGCATACAAAAAATTTAAATTAAACAAATGATGGGTATCATACAAATAATAACTATAGCCTGCAAAAACGTTTCTAAATATCAACATAAAATCTTGACATTTTTGACATACATGATTTCAATCATCAAAAACTAGGGGAAATTAAATGTGAAATATGTGTAGTGATAAAAAATGGGGTGGGGGCAATGGGGGTAAAATGTATAGGAGAAGCAAATTCCCCAATGCCCTGGTGCCACCTTCATTACGTTTGCTTTGATACCACTCAAAACATACTTTGTATTCATTATGAATCATAAGACTAATCTCAACCTTCCTAACTAAAAAATAGAAAAATAAATAAAACGTCACTTACTGCATTGCGTTGTGAAAAATTCAAAAGAAGTGAGACAAACAATTTTTTAAGCCTAGTGCAGCCACAAATGTAAAGAGAGTAAAAGTGAACACTTTCAAGAGATAAACTCCAAATGTCTTTCATAGTTTTATTTTGCTTTTCAGAAACAAGCAGAGCCACTTCGAGCCATGATTGAGATCATGACCAAATATTTTATCGATGAATTTAGAGATGACACAGTTCCTTTGACAGATTCGACATCCACAAGTAAAAAGACATCATCATTGGAGGAGAAAACTAAAAGGAAATCAAAAAGCAGAAAGCCGGCACCTCCTGATGATGACATCCAGTTTGGTAGGTATTTGCTTATTATTGAAAGATTAATAGTAACATTTTTATAAGGTATACAGGGATGTGTCGCCCCAATGGGTAGTTTTCACAAAAAATCCCTGAACATAGGTCCCATTTTTGGCCCCCAAATCCCTAAACGTGAGTCACATTTTCAAGAAAAACTGCTAAAAGGGATCATGCGAGCTCAGTAAAATTTTGAAGATTAGCCTGCTTTTGGAGTAAAATCCCTAAACATAGGTGCATATTTTCCTCAAAAATTACCCCTAAAGATAAGCTAGGGTTCCAAGGTCTGTATACCCCCATCCAGACCAATGTTGAGTACCCCCTCCCAGGCACATGCTTACATATCAGCAGTGCAGAGGTCCTGAGTTTGAGTGTCTGTGGTGCCAAAATTCAGTGTGCTTGATATTTCCTAAGTAAGGCAGGGAATTTTGTTCTTATAGAACTGAGCTAAACTGGTACAAAACTCTGAGAGCTGATCCTGGATTTGTCATGGATTATGAGTTGATCAATTTTTCGCACCCCTAGAGGTTAAGCCAGAACCTGAAGTTATAAATGCAAAAAGAGGAATGGAGCTTATTTGAACCTCAGGGATTAGCAAACATCTGTAACGTGTTGAAGGTTTAAATTGATAACAGAGGCATAGAGCACTATCAAATCCCCCTTACTTTGTTTTTATTTGATGCAATTGGAGTCTCTCTCCTATATTCCCACACTTATTCAGAGGGCCTTTGTGGATAGAATTGTTTAATCACTTGTCTGAAATTAAAAAAAATGACTATAAGTCATAATGAAATAATGACACCTCATTCCATTGACAACAGAGTTAACAAATAAAATATTACATCAGCGTCAGAACTTAACAGATTGCTTCATATGAAACTAAAAAAATCCCCTTTAAAAGTAGATGTTTTGCCAATCACTGAATCAGCGGTTATTGGGATATTTATTTTATAATAAAATTTATCCTAGCAATCCTGAAGAATTTTATTAAAGACATTTGATCTTAATTTTCAAATCTGTGTTGTGTTTCATTTCAGAATTAGATGGTGGCTTTCCCCAGAGAGATGTCAGTTCTCACAGGCCCAAAACCGCTGTCATCGCAGTGAAGCAGGAACCGGAGATACAGCGGACTGCTTCACCATTGCCTGATAGGGATAAAGAAGTGCCTGCTGTGTACAAAGGGGTTGCAACCAAAAATGATACCAAGGCAAAGAGGACTGGAGAAAGACCATCAAGTAGTGTGCATAGAAATAGAGGCATGGCTGGCCCAATTACAAGTAATCTTGATGTAAGTCTCTTGATGTCTGTCTGGTGTATACGTTTGAATTGATACTAAGTATGGATAATAGATATATATAGAGGGGAGATCCCGGACTTCGTATACTGGCCCATGTAATGGTGTCGTCAGACATGTAGTTAAAATAGGAGTTATTTAGGTACACTCGGTACCTGTCAAAATCAGCTCAGGACGCCATGATTCTGTTGCTTATAGAGACAAACCGCAAAAATAATATGTTACGCAAATGATACGCGAGCCTGCACACAAATTGTGTGTGCGTTGTTTCAATATTTGTGCATTATGTGAAGATGCAATGTATCATTGTTAACAACCCCGAATGCCCCCAATTTGATCTCCATGCCAGAATAAAAATGGTGACCAGTCTGGTATCTTTGCTCTAAATCCAGTCCCAGTACATGTATATACTAATATAGTGTAACAATTTGCTATTTAACAGACTACAGTTAGATTATAAAGCAACTTCACAATTAGCATTAAAATTTGTTACTAAAAATGTTTAAATATGGGTTCCTTAAAAGAGTCTATAATATTTTCGACCTTTGATGAAATACTGTTCACTACTTGTTCACTTAACAAGTTGTCTATTCCCATGCTTTAAATTGGCTTGCGACAATAAATTTTAATGAGCTGATGTATTCAAACCAAAAAATAGCAAAAGTTGTCACTATGATTTTCTCAAAAATGGCAATTATTTGTAAAATATGTAATTTTAATTGTGCATTTTTCAAAATGGCCCTGTCAAATAAGCATGTGACCACCTTAGACTTAAATTACTTATAGAATGTAAATCTGGCGCATTTGACATATATGAAAGGGCATGATCACACATATGACTTTGGTCATTACTATATTGTTGCTTGTGAGCCGCTCACATGCAAATTCCCAGTGTGAACGCAAATATAGTGAGTGTCTCGCTCAGGAGTACATGACGCACCACTAGTTTTAATGTGCAACTCGTGTCCCAGTGTGAAGGCAACTGCTAAGTTGACTCGCCCTAGATCCACTCATAATTAGTCATGACTATTATGTGTGAACACAGCCTTAGACTTTAAAAAAGTGTTCATTGTTTTCATGTATCATTATTCGTCGTCATTCAGGATCACTCAAGGAGGCGACATAAGAAAAGTTCCCGGGAGACACTTGATCTGAAACCCACTGGCAACTCTGACCTTGATTCATTATTGGATAAACCTGCGGTAAACAAAGACCATTCTCCACGCAAACTCAGAGACTTTGGTTTTGATATAGCAACAGAAGAATCATCAAAGCCTGAACAGAATGGTATCGCATCTAGATCCCAGATTGCCTCAGATTTGCTACATGATGGAACTGATGAGAGACCCAAGTCAAGATCAAAGTCTAGAAGAAGTCAAGAATCAGGGTAAGGTGCTTGATGTAATTTTGTTCAAATACTAGTCTTTCACTCATTTTGGCCAAGGGATCAGCACAAGTCCTGGCCAAGAATAAACTTCAAATGATCCCCCAACAAATGCTCTACCAATGATGAGCTATCAAGGTTAGATTGTATCTTGATGCTGAATTTGAATTGGTATCCTTTCAGTTCGGTTCTATATATTTCTCTGGCTCAAGTTCAGTTTCAGAATTTTTTTTATAGTTGTGGTTCTACATGCTGGGAAAATACTTATTTGATCATATAATGTTTACATCACAGACTAAGTACTCATTTTTATTTTCATGATTGTGTTAAGTAGGCGCTGGAGCACAATTAGGCCACAACTTTGTGCGGCCGGCCGCAACCTGGCCACAGCCTTGATTTTCCAAGATGGCTTGATTATGCACCTCTAAATATTTCAAAACATGTAATGAATATTATACAATAATATTGAGGTGATCAATCAAGCGTATGGTCGCCATTTTGGAAAAATAAGGCTGTGGCCGGGTTGCGGCCGGCCGCACTAAGTTGTGGCCTAATTGTGTTCCAACGCCTAAGTAGTAATGTTTTTTTAGATCTACTCATAAGTAGTTGCTCTGAAAAAAGTAAATAAAGATTATATTTTTAAAATAGTGATCTGAACCATCATTACTACCAAATGCAATTTTGTCATTGGTGTATAATTGACTTTACTGTACATGAAGAGAAATACAGATATTTTAATTACAGATGATTTTGATAAATTACATTGTTTTCTCTGAACAGAAGTTCATCAAATAATAAGAAACAACCTGCCAAAATATCAACATTTGGTGACCTTGAGATTGGTGATATTGATGATTTAGATGAAGATTTAGGTGATTTGCATATAGGACCAACAAAATCAACAAAAACAACAAAAACTGCGGATACCAGACCCATTACAATGAAACAGGCTATGGTAAGTCAGTATAAGCTGGAGATTTGTTTTAATGTTTCAAAATTTACTAAAAGCTGTTTAATCATACCTAAGGGTAGCTTTCAATTAACAACCTTTTGACTTTTAGCCCCAAACTTGTCATGTTGGGTTGTTTTGATGTGGGTAATCGCTCACATTGAACTCAGAGATTTGGTGCAGTATTGTGAATGTCTCACAGAATTGTGTGATTTAATCATAGGACCAAATAAATCCAAAATGATAAAAACAGTAGATCCAAAACCAAACTCACATTGACATGGTATACATATATATGTGCCTGCCTTTTGTGGTGGTTTTTCACAGATTATGGTATAGCGATGGGGTGGGTTTGTTGCAAATGAACGTACCCTTTTTGTGAAAATTTGTTCAAAAAGCACCCAATTTGAGTGCATTCCTTCAAATTTGGTTGAATATACTGATTGGTGGGTTTTTTAGTCAAAAATAGGTATAGAGATGGGTAATATTTCCCAAATCTGGTAGACTCATCCACATACACAAATTTTCCAAGTACCCCCCCCCCCACCAACGCCAGGATCCAAAACTAATTTTAGTGAAACAAGCTATGATATTAGGCTGAGAAATTATTTGAATGTAAGGGATGTAAATAATTTGAATGAAGAATATGTTAATCACCAACAAAATCAGAAACAGTGAAAGGGTCTAGATGCTAAAGCAGTAAAATGATCTAGCTACAGATTAAGAGTAGAACAAATGGATATTTTTGAGATAAAATGCTGCTATTTACAACTGCTAACTTTGTTGCACAAGTCTATTTGTAACTTATCCTTCATTGGGAAGTGTATTTAGAAGTTTGTATCTGTATTATTGTATTTTGGTCTGGTATTGCATTGACAAAAACAGCTTAATCACCATTAGATTTTACAAAACAGGAGAGATAAACCAAGTACTACACAATTACCATGAATATTGAACTCAAACTTAGGTTAATTATTTTTAATCTGAATCAGTATTTTTGTAAGTTATTTTCAGTCATGCAAGACAAGTTTACACACTTTGTTAAAACTCAACCATTAACTTGAAGTGTTTCAGTCCAAAAACTTGAAATGCTAGTTGTTATTTGGTGTACCCCAGCCTGGAGTCGAATGATGACCATATGTCCCAATCCCCGGGAACCACTCAAGTATAATGTTGCAGGCATAGCGTGATCAAGTAAAAGGTGAATTGGGGATGTTTTAAAAAACTGTGGTCATGCTATGCCTGTAATGCCTGTAACATTATACTTGAGTGCCCCCCCCCCCAAATCAATCGGTGTCCCAATCAAACATATACTTCTATCCCTGCGAGTTCTATATGAAATAATTAATACCAGGGTGCCTAACTTTCAATTTGTTGCAGGAGCTGAAAACCTTGCTATTTGGTACACCATCAGGGAGTTTCAATGATGAATGGATTATGCAGGGATTACCTTTCAATGACCTACCAAAGCTAGAATATGGCATTGTACAACACAAGGTATGTGTTCATTTGAGCTGTCAAGTATTGTTTAGGTTAGATTTAGCTCAAGGAAATTTTAAACGGGAATCTGCACTTGCCACCATTTTGTTGTCGCTCATGCATGGAGCAAGAGTTATTGTTCAGAGTTTGGCCCGATATCCAGACAGATCGAGTAAATCTTCAATTGATGCTTATACAGCTTGTGCATTATGTTTCACGGGCATACCGTGTTTACATTTCAAGTAGCGTCTATTGCAACTTGCTCTGATCAAAGTACACCAATTTTCCCGCTAATCCATTTTGAAGACTCTCTTAAGTGTGGCACACTGGGTTGATAAATGTAGGAGGTGTATTAACTCACCCTCCATGAGTGAAAATCAATCTTAATTTCCTTGGTTTAGCTATAATAGTAATTGGAGAGGGATTTTTGGTCTTGTGGTAAAATAATCATACCATGTGTCCCCTTTAGTAGTAGCAATCTCACCTTGTATGCATTAAGCCTAGCCCTATTTTCCCGGGCCTAGGTTATATTCTTTGTGGAGTAGAATCTCTGAACCTTTTTTTATACATTAATTTGACTTGATTGGGGCATTGGATTAGATATTCTAGATCTTCCTTTTGTTCCTGATGTGAAGTGATTTGGGTAAATATTTCGTGAAAGATTATCACACTTTGAAGGAGAGTTTATTTAGACCCATGTACTGGAGTGTCATACCTGTCTATGTAAATGCATTCTATATCGTAAAGGATAGAGTATTCTAACTTGTTTTGGTCAAATTCTGGACTTCAGATTCTGCGAGTGCGATAATATTCAGCTAGTGAGGCCTTCACAACAATTGAAAGAAGAAGAGTCTATGTAAATTCAAGATGATCTATCATCAATACCATCAAATTCTGTCACAATTCTGAAATTTACTTTTGACTTCTTTTCCAAGTATGTAGATCTGATCCCTCAAATTCTTTTTTGTATATTTATTTTTATTGTGAGAATTTTTTTGTTTGTGATATAAAAAAGTTATATTTGAAATAATTTAATTTCTCTTAGTTTGAATCTAACTTTGTACAGGCATACCAATACAAAGAGAGTTACCAAAATGTATTTCTTATTCTCTCAACAGGGTGGTCCATGTGGTGTGCTTGCTTCAATTCAGGCATGTATGCTACAGCAGCTTCTCTTTATGGATAGCAGGGTGCCGACCGTAGCCACACTACAACCATTACCCAGGCAAAGAACCGAGTGTCTAGCTAAAGCTATTTGTCATGTATTATGGAGGGCTGGGGAATGCAAAGCTGCTATTGTAGCACTGTGAGTATTATTTACCCAGGCAAAGAACCGAGTGTATAGCTAAAGCTATATGTCATGTATTATGGAGGGCTGGGGAATGCAAAGCTGCTATTGTGGCACTGTAAGTACTGAATTGTTCCTATTATTCTATTAATCGCCCACTAGACGATACATTTTACGAAAGGGGGCGTTTACAGGGACCAATTGTTAACTCACGTCTTACATCATAAATGCACAAATTTGTTATGTAAGCTTTGAAAATATGGCAATATTGGTTGCAAAAAACCCAGAAATAGTTACAATTTCTGCTTTAAAAGGTAACACAATGTATATCCAATGCAAATGTATTATTTAAAATGAGAACATTCATTTTCTTTTTAAAATTATTTCTTCCTTTTGTAGACCCTCTGCAAAAGTGCAATACACAGTTGGAGGAAAAGTCAAAAGAGATGGAATAACAGAAATGGTAAGTGTACTCTGTCAACTGAGAACTACAAACCAAGAAATCAGACTCTGTTACAAGATCCCTAGTATATCCCTTGTATTCTACAACATTGTGAACTGATGGTTTTGTATTGTTTAAGAGACTAGCAATGATTGATTAGGATTGATTAAGACCATTACTGCTTATTGATATATTTTGTACACGGATCTCTCATGATTTTGTTTTTATTTTTGGCTAATTTTGTTGCTACCATATGGACAAACATTGAAATTCATTTGAATATTTAACAAGATTGGGTATTTATTTCTACATATGGTCATATTGGTTTATATGGGTTATGGTTTCTACTATAAGGTTCGCAGGCAATATGGGTGTAGTATATTTTTGTAAGTTATTCATACCTTTTGAATCTAGTAAGTATGCAAAGATAATTGTCCTCTGGGTAGCTGACCAGTGGCTGTGTTATTTCTAGTGATTTGTCAGTTGTGGTTTCTTAAAAGAAAAGTATATGAACCAAATAAAATTATAAAATGAACTTTTATTTTCTACTGTTTTAATTTTTTTAGTCAAAAAGATTACACATTGATTAAGGAACCATTTTGTACAGCTGTTCATTTTAACATACTTGATGTTTGTATATACTCTGTCTCAATGTAAACAGACATTTAAGGATAAACAAGTACAAATTTGAAATCATGGGAGTTTTTGTGTACCTTGGGGTAATTTATCTTTGTATTTCTGTCAAATATAACATCAATTTTGTTTCCGATTTGTGATTTCAAATTGAAAGATGTTTGTAATGCTTTTATATGTTTTATCTATTTTCATTAAAATTGAATCATTGTAAGAGAAAAAATATTTACAATACTAGTGTGACTACTAATACAAGTTTTATTTCACTAATGTAATTTCAAATGAAAAGGCTTCTGTATTTGTTTATCCATTTCCAGTTAATATTGAACCACTTTAAGAGTAAGGAGGATCTGCAAGAGTTTGTGACTGCTAATATCAATTTATTTGAAGACGCTTCAAGGAATGGGTGTATTCTCTTTCTCTACTCCGCAATATTATCAAGAACCATTGACAGGTATGGTATAGAGATCAAGAGGTACTTTGTGTCTTAAGTTTCGTCATTTTGACCAAAAAATTTGTTTGGTGCCCAAAGTTAGAGTGATTTCTATATTTACCTGTAATGTTGGTAATCAAAGTTATCATATTGTCCAAAATTCCGAAGTTAGCCCATGTGTAAATTTACACTGGTTAACAGTACTACTTTTAGAGACTTTTTGGGAAAAGTTTTGCTCTTATTTTAGTTGGCAATTTATCATGTACTGTACATGCCAATATTTTTGTGCAGAGTATTTTTCGTGCACAACCAATTTTAAAACATTTTGCACGTTTTAATTTTTGCACTTGTGAATTTTTCCAACAAACTCTTTTCGCGGTACATTTATCACTACCCTAGAGTTGAGTGCGAAAGCGCAAAAATAAATGTAGCGAAAAATACCACCAGTATGCATGAGGTGTAAGCCGGCTTGAAAGAAAGAACCATGAAACATAGCTTCATTCTACTCAGCAAATTGCAAGCTTTGGTAAAATTGAACTTTTTATAGGCAATGAAAATAAATTAATTGTAATCTTGTATTGTATTTTGCA